>JAODAF010143006.1:0-10346 GCA_027574765.1 Molpadia intermedia | reverse complement strand
AAACTTGACCTTTGGCGTTGCTCTCAATATAAAACATTTGGTGTTATTTCATCATGACAGATGATAGGTATCAGGTGCCACTGAAGAAACCAATACAATGAGGGCTACATGTATACAGTACCACATAATGCTACATGCATGTATAAGTGGTTTCCTATTATCTCACAATACTTTTGTTAACCTTCCCACTGGGTTCCTTCCTCTTTCATACGCCACCCTCGCCTCATCATCCGCCAACTACCTCCCATTATCTGCCACCCTTCTTCCATCATCCATCACTCTGCTCCCATCTTTCACCATCCTCGTCTCATCATCTGCCACCCTCACCCAATTATCCGGAATCCTCTATCCATTAGCCGCAACCCTTCTTCCTTTATTCGTCACCATCGTTCGCCACCCACCTCCCATCATCTGCCACCCTCCTCCCATCATCCGTCATTCTCGTTCCATCATCCGCCATCATTAGCAGATACAAAACTAAGTGGGGATGCCCTAATGGGGAAGTAAATTAGAACTTCATAGGTGGCCACTCAATTAAAGTTTTAGAGATCAAAGTGGATGTTGTAAATTCGCATGGGAAAACCCTAGATTACTTATGAATAAACCCCTCAATAATTGACCGAGCTTGTACTTGAACCTGCGACCCCGGTTGCCGAGATTTATCGTTTCATTCGCAACCTTGTATATCCACCTGCACATTACCACAAACAAACCATGTAATGTCAGAATGTACAAAATATGAAAATACTTAGACAATGACGTTAGAAGATCCATGCACATTGATGATTCTAGGCGTTGGGTTTTCATCAGTGGCAAAATGTTTGATATAATTAATCTGAGACGGTGTGGCCTATATCAATCAGGTGACATATGCTCGTATGTACCATAAAACATTTAGTCATAGAGTAAGCTATAGGATAAACAAATAAAACATTCCTTGAAATTCCCAGTCGTCACACACGAGACTTCTTTCCAAACAATCTGTGGCGGTATAGTTCATAGGTATGATGTCATAACATTTATAATTATACTTGACATAATATAGTAAACAGAAAGTATTACAGTTCGTCTCAAGTCTTGACCTTGGAAATAAAATATCTTACAGTCTGTTTAACGCATTCATGTTTCTTCGCGCATCATGAATGAGTCTGGTTGTCGGTAATATCACCGTAAGGTCGAGGACGGTATTTGTTTGACGAGTTAATGGAATCACCTTGTTGTTTTCACCGTTACAGACCAAAGCTATAACAAATTGATGACTGCGATTATTGTTTACTCTTGTATATATTATATATATATATATATACCCCACCTCCTACCCTGCACACACCGCTGGCGGAACCTTGAACTAATTTGTTCATAGCCTATCAAAAACAGGAACGTTAACTTTTAACCGATATTTTAAATCGACACGGTCGCCTGATCGTTAGCAATGCGATCCAGATATTGCAAGTCATTGGGGCAGTAACTGTGAAATATTTGGACGATAGCCTATGTTAAGACCACAAACCATTCATGTACAAATCGTAACCAAAACATATAACATCACATGAATTTAAATGCTTTCAGGCGCTAATATGCATTGGAATGTTTGGTAGTGCGTTTGTACCGTCCACCTCGCTCAACTTGCCCGTTACGCGTGTAGGCGCACACTACATTAAATGTACATTACTTGCGTGTCTTTCCACGTGCATAAACAACAAAAAATAACTCCCGTATATATTTAGGGTTGTTGACAAAAAATAAACTTACGTCGCGTACAAAACGTCTATAGGGAGACTGCAGTAAAACTATGTGACCGGGGAAGGCGTTCAGCTACGTGTTACAAGAATACAATAATAATGAAATTACCTCAATGATACGACACGATTATGATTAATGCGAGGTTGGCGCCACCATACTCTCGGTGTAAGAGAGGTTGCTTCAACGACCCATGGATCAGGACAGCTAGAAAACAATGAACCAGAACAACCTGTATATACAAGAAAAATAAAGACGTAAATGCTGATTCTGTTTCGTTATTCTCCTTACTTGAGCCTATTGTTCACCAGACAGCTCCACCCAAACACATCAACAGCAACAGTGATATTAGGCTATAGATGGGCTAATTTTAATTGCCAATTTAAATAATAATTTTACCGAACTACACCAGAATTTGTATATGGACATAATTTACGAGAATTATTCATATTTGCATGCTGATTTGCGGCCCCTGGTTACCCATATTGATTTGCGGCCCCTGGGTACACATTCTAAGTATATATAGGCCTATTATAGGTACCGTATATTTATACTGTGGTCATTACATTACTCGGCCTATATATACACCAAGAAAAATTCAAGGTAACATGCATGTAATCCTTTATTTGATCGATGGTGCCTATGGTACGCTTTTTTCACAGTTGATTATTTCACCGTTTTCTGGTAAGGGCTTATGGTTATAACTTAGCCCCTCATGTGAAGGAAATAAACCTGATTGGTTGAAATTACCTCAATTGCCTATCTGTCTTGCAAAAAATAAACACGTCTACGGAACGTCAATGTCCACGGAGGCGCCTATAGAAACGGTTATACAAATCTTATATTTACTTTAATATTTAACAATGAAGAGTGAACATCGATCGATTGTCCAATGATTGAAATTAGCTTCTTTGTAATAATATATATTCATATTAATAGTAGTATCGTAGGTTACGGCGGTTTAATTTTCTAGATATGAATTAAAAATATATCTATATTATAACCAGTCAGTGTGGCTAAGACGTTGGTAATTCGGTATTACGTTAAACAATTCGATGCCTTGCCCGCCTTAACTTTCTCTTCTTTATTTTTTCGTAACATATAGCCTATAGGCATATCGCAAATTTCGAACTAGATATAAAAGTGATATTTCGTCTCAATTTGCCCGGAAGGCATGTCATCATTGTAACGTGTATGCGATATAGTGAAACGTTTATATTTCACGTCCCGTTCGTTGCCAAGTTAGCGTATCTCATTCGTGATTCATTCAAGTCTCGCACCAAACCTTTCCAACCTATGAGTGTTGAAGGTATAGACATTGACGCTTAAGTGATCATTATTCAAATAACCTATAGGCCTACTTAGAAAAATTATATCGTAAAAACCTCTGGAAATGTCAACACTTACCTGTGCATGTTAACATAACGGCAAACAACAAAACCTCGAAGAACGAGTTCATGTTGAACTAATTCCCAGTCTACTTGGCTCCCATCCGAGAACGTCAAGAAGTGAACCAACCGATTGTAAATGTACAATAGGTTTAGAGTTTTAAATTCGTTTGTGTTTTATTCCAATAGACAACATGTTAGAGCAGCATTCTCAGCCTTTTAAAGAGTGTGACTGTCTACAGCATTAGTTACCCTTTCATGATCTCTGGGTGTCACGTGACGGTACGTCATAAGAATCCCAGGCAAAAATCATGCTTATGCAAATAAAAAAAGAAATTGTCGAACAATTGAAAGTATAACATGAGGTTGGTCGGTAACAAGCGTTACTACGGTAGTTGTCTTGGAAACGGGAAGAAAATTACTTTAGCTTGCACTCAAACTTAGATCTCCATATACACTAATGGTGTATACGTTTTGTATGTTGACAAATATTTGTTAGCAATCTTATGCCCAGCTAACACTTCTATGCCCTATTTCATATACCGTACGTCAGTTACGAATACAAACTGTATTACAAAGCTGGCGTGTATAGCACCATGCCTATAGGCCCTACCCCTAATTTACAAATTGCATAAATTTAGCACGGCACGCACGGTTCACTCTGATGATTTTGTTTTCTAACTTTTGTAACAGGTATAGTCCTTGTTCATGACCATGAGTCCGTTTTCACGATACACATTTTTGTTATGTATGATGACAAAAGTAAATCTTATATTTTTCTCATTTGTACTCATTGACTATATACTATTTGGCACAGCGTTGCGTAACGAGAAGCGCACTATATAGCCACGTGCGAATATGTTATATCCAGAGTGAACTGACGGGAATAAGGAAGTTGCGCGCGAAGCGCATTTAAAAGTTTCGTTTTGTTAATTTGGGGGGATGGTTAGTAGGTCCTACCAAGATGATAATAAATTCGGCAAAGGCCCGATCCTTAATTGTTCATATAGTAACTTGCTTGTTTCTGTTAATTTGCGCTGACATAAACAGACAAAGAGGTTGGTTGATTTTTAGAGCGCAGAAAGTAGATACACGAGTATGAGGTTTTGCAGTGAGGTTATTGTTCAATTTTCCCGTCGGGCGTTTAGACGCACCCTGAATTAAATGTGTTACTTGTTTGCATGCGTGCGCGCCCAGTATTTCCACGTGTACGAACATTCAATTTTTTATTGGTTTCCGTGATAACTGATAATTCTTCTATTATTACAACCTACAGCACAGCAAGATGCCGACATTTTCAAGCAGACACTATAGTTCAATTTGATCCAAATGTATATTTGCGGAAAATAGGCTGTATGTCAAAACCTAAATATATTAGGTAGGTTTGGTTGCCGGACTATTTGCCCGTCAAAATGGTGGTGTAAACAAAACATGAAGGTCACGTGAAAAACATATAGCCTACCTAAGTTATTTAGCTGTTCGTGCACGCAAGCAAGTATATGTACAATTACTGCAGTGTGCGCCTAAACGCCTGACTCCCAAGTTGAACGATGTGACGTCATTGCAAAAATGATATAATGGACCAACCTAGTTCCATGCGTTCACTATACATATGCCAATGAATATATAACAATATATAATACTGCTTTGGTTTGATAAAATATTTTGTTTCAATTGTGTTAACATTTTCACTGAGAAGGTGGAGGAAAAAATATTTAAAATTGTTTAATTATTGCTTAGAGACTAAATTATTGCTTTATTCAATAGTTTTGCTATGTAGGCTAATATAGATACTACTGTTAGCTGTTAAACGTCTAGTGTCGAGTGTGAGATGTTTCCAATTAACACTGTATAAGACCAATAGGCACTGGAGCCCGTTACTGCAACGGTACATTTAATATATGAATCGGATCGGTCATCCGGTCATCATGGTTTTCAGTAGTTGTCATGGTTACTGATATATCACAATGCGATCGCAGCATATGCACATGATCAACGTGATCTAAAGGTACTGTCCCACATAGCCAAGTCACGTGAGTTTTCGGTGACACCGAAAACATATACCTTCAACACGCAGTACTGCAGTATGTAAAAGAGAAATTGACTACGAATTGCTGTTCATACTACACACATTAGAGAACGGTTCCACGTCGGAAATTTTCGTGCTACCCGGTACAGTGCCTTTAACTGTTCTTCAGTTGTTATGACATCTGTACGATCATAACTGTGACAAACAACGTATATCATTTTCGTAGTTCATACTTATAGTTATAAATCCGTTAGGTGTTAGATTTGTATGTAATAGCCTATGTAAATCATATAGTAATATCAATTTGGAAGAAATATACGGTACTCCCAGCTATGGCTAGCGGAGCAAATTAATCATCGTAATTGCTACCGTTTAGGAATGAAATGTGGCGAATTTGAAACATTTTGTCGACGATGTTCAGCATTACTTTCATCACAATCAATTATATAAACAGCCGAGCTTCCAGATAACACTATTTGATATAAGCTTATTTGTAACATTGGGGACTAGATTACTGGACATAGGTCTGGCAGTATCAACAAAGTGACCAAGCTTCTGGAAGATTTTTTCGTAATTGCGGGGGAAGCAAAATGTTACAGTGAATGTGGAATTTAATTGATTTAAACATTCCTACATGGAATTCGTGGAATGTATGTTTTAAGAATGACGACTTTTCAACACACCTTTCCCACAGTTAAATAGACACCGTGATCTCTGTCTATATATATAGACACAGAAATATAATAATACGATCCACATAGTGACAACATTATAAACATAAATAATTGAATAATGACGTATTACACACATTCGAAGAAGATATTTAACTAACCTTACATGTTTACAGAGGAGCTAAATGTTAGCGAACGTAGACCTAATAATTGATGTAGACATTCCTGCCTTTGGTCTTGAATGAAAACAACTTGTTATTGATGTTCGAACACTTCGAAGAAAACCGTATATACGGTTTCTTCCTACAGATCCAACAAGTTTTGAGAAACACACGGACGAGACTTCTCGTATCAAATAAATACAGCGATTGCCTGCTGTGCTGCATCGCGCGCTGTTCTTCTAGTCATAATTCGAATTAACCAATCAGAAAGATGGTAACGGTCGTCGGTAAGCTTTGGTAATGTTTATAGTGTTTATAGGCTATGATGTACGCTAATATTTTATGTCAACCGTTGTGCGGAATGATATTAAGATTTTTAATCTGACTTTAATCTGACTCCGGGAATTTTGAAGGATGCAAATATTTGTTCAATATAAGTACATTTGAAGGAATATGATGATTGCCAAATTAAAAATTGAAAGATGGTAGAATTCAATACACGTTGTTACCGCAGATAGAAAGAATATATGAGAATATATTGTTTTACGTCACAGATAATTATCCGGATTCCTAAAATAGATATTAATAAAGAAAAACAATATATAGCTAATTTAAAAAAAATATAATTATTATGAGACACGTCAGACAACACGTGATGAAATAGTTTATCTTGAAGTCACCAAAATTCGATTTATTGCATTCTTTAAACGATATGGGATGCAGTAAACCAATACGCTGGTAAATATAGACTTATACACTTCTTAATTCAACATCAATGTGTTGTTGCTGTTAAGTTATTATGAAGTATTGAGTTAAGTATCTTAAATATTAAACTAACCCTAGAGGTCAAACTTTCTAACTGGCGTCGTGATTCTAATTGATTTTTTAAATAAATGATTTTTCTTTCGGGAGAAAAAAGACTGATAAAGTATGAACATATAACTTCATGCGTATGTACTTTATATATGTGAATGAGTTGAAGAAAATATTAGTACAGTGGTGGCGTATGTGGGTGAAATGAAGTTTCTTTCATTTCACCCACATACGCACTGCACTAATATTTTCTATATAATTCTATTTTCTATAATATTAAAAGATATCAAAGACTGGGCCTATCAAATTAATGGAATTGAAACAGTTGACAAACGTTTGCATTATAGGAAATAAAAAAAAATACAATCTCAATAGAATTTAATTTGACTTCCTAAAGAATTAACATCTATACGAAGACCATTCCTAACGTATCTCTATTCCCACCGTACATGCCCATACGTTTACCTTTGCACGCAGACTCATAATATGCGCAAGAACATAATACGTTAATCCGCATTCAGTATATTGGAACCCGTACGTACGTCGGGACGAACAGAAACACGTTTGAGAGCCACGCCAACTCTATGATGTAGAAGGTATCCTCCCCAGCTGATACTCTTTGATACGAGTATACGATGCAGCGATTTAAAGTTGTCTCGGCCCACATCTGTACGCCAATCATGAAAATGGTGTATAGAGGCGTGTACACGGGGGAGGAGGGAAAACCTTTGTCGTCAGTCAAACATTTGGTCAGGTGAATTGTTTCATAGAAAGTCGGCGAAAATCAAGGTGTTCACATTTTTCCGCCTCGGGGTTTAAGATCCCCGACTAAATATCCTGTCCTTATACGTAAAACATCAATGTACCTCTGAGTAATGGTTATTTCTACGGATATTTTCGCCACTAAGGGCACAACGATCAGACCGTCTCTTATGATACGCTACTTCAAATGGCATATGCTGAGCACCAAGCAAGAGGCAGCAGTTTCCACTTCTAAAGTTTTTGGTATGACTCGACCACGAATCGAACTCGGGCCTCCTGTACCTCTGAGTTATGGACTGTCCCTGAATACTTATCCCTGGAAACGGGCGATTTTCCGAGCGCTCCTTTTCTTCCTCTCCAATACGCCGATGTATTCCTTCCTATATCTCCTTTGTTTTAAATTTGCCAAATCCCACTAATGGAATAGACTATAGCATCGCCAGACCTGGCTATTATCGACTTAAACTTTATTATCCTATAATAGCCTATACTTATATTATTAACATATCAAAGTTTTCCGCCCGCATAATTTACTGTTTACTGAATCCAAACAACATACTAGCACGACCGGGCTTTATCCGACTTTATTATCATAACTGATATACACTGTTAAAAAATCCGTAAAATAATAATCAGATTTGAGCGTATATAATTACATTTTAAGGCAGGTTTTGTTTTAAACCGTGTTTTATTAGTCAAATTACACGAAACCGTTGTTGTTTGATGCCAAATAACAGTAAATATATTTAACGTCAATTTACGCTTCATTTCCAAACGACCGTTTGAAGACTTCGTACTTGATAATGATGTACGGTATATAGTTGAAATATTCATGAGTATGCAGATTTAGGTACTAAAGTCGTACAAATGTAAGGAAATAGTTAGTTAGCTCGGTGAAAGGAGTAATTGTGGGGGAAATGCGGAAATTGCGTGAAAGATTCGGTACATATTAATTTCGTGTTTGGTTCGGTGGATATATTGATGAACGAATGATTTTACTGCTGTTCCAATATAGCGAATGCCGTATTATTTTAAGGTGATGTGCTTATATTGTTACGGTTTGTAACTTGACCCTAGTTAATTAGTTGAACCTAGGCCCTACCAGAATAATGGAGGACGAGCAATACATTTTGTTGATTTTTTTTATTTATTTGAGAGGGGCCGGGGCTGGGGCCCGGGGAATAATGTAATTTTCTCAAGCACGGTTTGGTATAATTTTCTCAGTGCGCTACACCGGTACTGATATATAGGATATATACAGAACGAGCACAGTGATGTGAGTACATTTTATTATAGAACCACAGTGTCCTATGCTACAGAGGTCCCTCGGCTGTAGGTCTCCAATTATTCTAGAACAGCGATTCTTAACCTGGGGTCCCCGGACCCCTGGGGGGAGGGGTCCGTGAAAATGTCTTTGGGGTCCGTGAGGCCAAATGAGTCCGCAAGGGGTCCGTGAGGCCAAAGGAGTCCGCATGGGGTCCGTGGAAAAATTGGGGTCTATAAAAGTTGAATGAGTCTGTAGCAGAGTACGGTAGTATATAGGCCTATTGTATAGTAGTTGATTTTAAAACAAACACGCTGCTTTGTTCTTATGCAGGAAGGTGTAGCAGGGTTATATTAAGACGCAATTGCGCGTGTGTTTTGGTATGCGCGTGACGTGATGTAAGGATGCTGTTTGTAGCAGAATTGTATTATTACGTAATCGCGCGTGCGTTAGTACTGTGTGTGTGTGTTATTAATTGTTTTTCTTTTGACTGGAACGGACTTTTTCATTTTATTCAGGGACCCCCAAGACATTTTCATGGACCCCCTATGATAGGGTTCAGAATCACTGTTCTAGAGGACTACCGTATTATGTTAAATTTCTTTAGCAATTTTATCGGCACTTTCGTTGACTAACGTCAATGACAATAAACCTGCGGTGTATAGGTCTTGAACGCGTTGTAGTTCTATGGTAATAGCTTGCAGTCACATAATTCCCATGCAGTACGTAGAAAAACGGAGCACGTATACAAGTACGGAAACACGTATGTAAACACGTATGAAAATAATACGAAAACCTGTGCCTTAGTATACGCTGAACCACACATACGAAACCCCGTACATGCACAGGCCTTCATGATAAACACTAGTACTGCGGTCTCTTAAATTATCTATATATAGGCTTACAACTTGTTAATTTACCCATGCATTTTATAATAATACTGCCCTTGGCGGATCTCGAAACACTTTCCCATATAGCCTACGCGATTATGCCCATGATTACGCTTCTTGTAATTGTATTCTTGTTAACTTTTATGCAATCAATATAGCCTATATGTGTTTTATGTTTTGGCATTTCATATCAAAGCTCAATGTTGCCAAGCAAATGATGAAACCCAATTGAACACTGCAATCAACACCGCATATTTTCCACCACGATACGTAACTACATCATATTCTCAATTATTGCATAATACTAGAATAGCATATTCTGTGCATTTCGATCTAGAACTCTCTCTTATAATAAAGACTTATCCTTGAGCACTGATTCACAGTACTTGACAGAAACGACAAGCCCTGAATGAAAAAATACTATATACGGTTACTAAAGGATCAAGTGAAGAAGGATGACGGGTATATAATGTGGATTTCATCTATAGAAGTACCACGCTGTTAATAATTAAAGGAGATGCAAGCCGAGCTGTTACACTAAAGGTTCACGAGACGTCATAATTTTGTTTTTGTCAATTTGACCGACCGTTGGAATGACGCGCGCAACATACAGTGTAAAACCCGTAAT
>JAODAF010143005.1:0-17180 GCA_027574765.1 Molpadia intermedia | reverse complement strand
GGGAAACAATACCAATCCAATTTATAAGATACATGTACACCATTCTCAATGCTAGCACATCAACGTTTGGCCTAGCTTCATCAGTACACGTTAAATTTGCAATTCAGACTATGGCAGTCACCGGCAATGAATCATGACGAGGTGATGATTATCATAATCATATAATATATGCATGAATCTAAACAAAATTTACTCGCCATAATACCCTGTCAAACGATATAATGTTCCTTAATATCCATTTGTTCCATGCCTGTCTTCGTTCTTGATAAACATCATCCTAGCTTTGCAACATTCACAGTGACAGGCCAAATTAATATATGCAATCACAATGGCATGTGTGTAGTGTATGTGATTCTCTTTGGAACCAGGTTAACTACTACTATACTCCTTGAATCTAAAACAACAAGTTATACATTTGCAATTAAAAACTTGTATAGTAGTGGATATTGTGTCTTTGTCATAAAGAGGTTTTTGACACATTGAAAAGGTCTTTTTGGCAGCCCAATAAATCTGTGGATAAAACCACATGTGTCGAAAATAAACCTGTCAATCCTGTCCAAAACACTGTGATACTGAAGTAGTTCCTGTACATTATCCTAATCATCACCTATAACTATCTAGAGCTAGATGTGAATTTAATAGCAGAACACTATCATCTTGTGGGTCGTGCCTTGCATCTCTATAATGGGATGATGGTTAATCTTATAGAAGATACGAACTGACCTACCTGGACTGGAAGGAAATTTCTAGTTTTCGGTAAATGTTATAATATCTTGTATTACTTTATAGTGTATGTTTATCATTTCATGAATTAGTATCACTACCGTAAAGTACAACTAATGTTAACTACGCATATAGCTAAACTTTAAAGGTTAGTAATGCAGCGTGAGTGTACAGTAGATTAATATAATCGTTAATAAATCTTATATACGTAAACAGATCGAGTAAGGATTCCTTTCTGTTAAATAAATTTATCCTCGCAGAATTTAAAATAAAAATTATATGACACAAATTAAGTACATTTCTGGGCCTTTCACTTTTGCATAATGTTATCAGATTGAAATTGTCCAAATATATTGATGGGATTATTTAATTCTTAAAACTACAAAAAACATTAAGAAACCCTCGAAAATTTATAGATCTATTTAAGTTTAACATTAACAATCGAGATTGTTCAGTAGTTGGTATATATTATATACCTAATCGTGCTGGCTAGATCAATATTGGCATCTTAGATCAATGTTATACTTGACTGGTAAGTGTTGCTGGATCAGTTAATATATCATCATTGCTGATCATCTCATGTGAGTGAGCAGGGCCCAATGTAACTTTTGAACAGTTTTCAAATTTATGTAACAATATGTTCAGTGAGTTATATATTTTCTTATTTTGTTACTTTAAAAAATATAATATGCCATGAGAGTATTTTCTTCAAAATCTCCAAATTAACTATATAAAATAAATATAGTATTGCGGGCATGATTGTATAAAATCTAAGTCAATTATTTTTTTGGCATTCCTTCTCAGTATGTGTAGGTCTGTGTGTAGTATATGTGACTCTCTTTGGAATCTGGTTAACCCAATTAATGACGGACTATATAAGACAAAACAACAAGTGATAATACATATAATATGCACTATATACGGAGAGTGCGGGATTGTTTGTTTATCCTCATTTGTGTAGATATCGGCCATGCTCATTCAAAATACTTATTTTCTTGTTATTATTTAAAAAGGTTTTATTAACATATATATATGGCTTCAATGTGCAGTATTATATGCCTTGTACCTCAGAATACGGTCAGTTATTTGTTAATAAAATGTAAAATGTATTATTTACATATATATATATATATATATATACATGCAAATGTAAAGAGAAAGAGAAAACATGTTCGCTTATTTTTGGGGGATCGATAGAAGAGCAAACACTTATGCGTTTCAGTTTCAGTTTGCCATCAAAGCATCCGACTATTATAAATTTTCCGCGGAAATTCCCGATTGTGCTAACACAAACACATGAGCATGTTTCAACATGTTTTTGAATATCCAATTCCTAGTGGTTGTCCTCGAATAATGAAAGCGTAAAATGGTCAATAAGGTAAAATAGGAATAATATGTTATTTAATGTATGTTATATTTAGTCGAGCCCCTATTGTACCACCGTAGTGTTGGCCTGTACTTTACAGCAGTACATTTTCTTCACATGGATGACACAGGATGCATTTTACTTGCGTGATTCCTCATCCAATCAACGAGTGTAAGGTTTACACCAGTGACGGTAAATTGGAACTTTGCGGACATTTGCCTGACACGCTGGCGCGTTTCCACGTTAGAAAAGAGGACTTCTACAGTCCTCTTTAAATCGTTGCTGGTTTTGTATGAGTGACCGTGATTCGCGCGTGGTTTCCTTTCTGCGACTCAGCCAATCAGAAATGGGTTGTACCATTATTAACTCATGCGGATCTTTAGAAAATATAAGCACTCATTACAAAACGTCTTTTTAGCAAAAGGAACCTATGCATTCAACTTGGCGTGTGTGTTCCCGTGTGTGTGTATGTGTGTGTGTATGTGTGTGTGTCTGTAACACTTGCTTGGGTACACTCTAACTGAACAAGGGAGCGTCGCATGGCAGACATATTTGGTATATAGGTCCGTCTTAGTTATTAGATGTGCCCTATTGTTTTTGGTGCCTGCAAAGGTCACCGAAGGTCAGTTATGGCCAAAAAACCCGAAATGCTAAAAATGCAATAACTCACCGTGTCAAGGTCCGACACTGTTGCTATTTTGGGACAAGTTGTGAATGGCAATAACTTGAGAACGGAATGTCCGTTAGGGTTGGGAGTTACGTTACTGTAAACCATTAGTCAACCCGCTTCCGGGTGACCTTTGACCTCCGGTGACCTTTACGCCTTTTTTGGATATTTAAATTTTTGACGCCATATTCGGATCTCAAAGGTACCTTCCTATCAAAAATGTCAATTTGTTGACCTCGTGCGACCTTTGCATGCGAAGTTATCAGAGGTCAATTTTTTTTAGGTTAGTTTAAAACTTAGTTACGATGGTCGTACAGATTTTAAGTGTTGTTTTTTGGAATCAGCATGTCAAATTACATCTGACCCAAAGGTCAAAGCGGAAAAAATATGCTTATTTTTGCGAGAAAAAGGGCAAAGAAAAAAAAAATGTTTGTCGATATTTTGATATATGATAGAGCTCTATGAAAGAGCCAACTCCCGCTTAAATCGGACACCCAGTTCTCAAGTAATGGTGGGCCATGTGTTGATTTTCATTTTTTTTCACCAAAGGGCCGACACTTGATATTTTGGGGAAAAGTTGTGAATGGGGCAGGGGATCATTTCGAAACCAAAGGTCAATTTGTTGTCAAAAACTAGTATTTTGCCAATAACTTGAGAACGGAATGTTCATTAGGGCTGGGAGTTAGGCTATTGTAATCCAATAGTGGACCTGCTTCCGGGTGACCTTTGACTTCAATTTGAAAATTTAAATTTTTGACACCATTTTCAGATCTCAAAGGTACCTTCCGATCAAAACTATTAATTGGTTGACCCCGGGTTAGAGTTGGGAGTTATGCTATTGTAATCCAATAGTCGACCTGCTCCCGTAGCCTTTGACCTTAGTTTGACATCCGGTGACCTTTTGATATAATTGTCTTTTTGATATTCAAATTTTTGATGCCATATTTGGATCTCAAAGATACCTTCCGATAAAAAGTGTCAATTGGTTGAACCATGTGCGACCTTTGTGTGCGAAGTTATTGGAGGTTAAAGGTTTGTTGGCGGTTTAAAGCACAGTTAGGATGGTCATAGGATTTCTTGTGTGGTTTTTAAACCAGCATTGTTAAACCACAACTGATCCCAAGGTCAAATAAAAAAATGCTTATTTTGGGGCAGAGAAATGGGGCAGAGAAAAAGTTTTTTAATACTCATGTGATAGAGTCAAATGTTGATTTTGCGACATTTTCTACACCAAGGGTTGATATTTTGGGACAAATTTGAGACATTTTGGGACATATCAAGCCCAAATTTCCGATGATATATAACGCATCATTTAAATTGTAATATTCCTCTAAGCAAGGAACCATAGTGCCTTTTTGCTCTTGTTTACCTTCTATACCCACTTTATACAAATACATCATACAATCTCGCACACTTTTTCTTTATTTTTTGTATGTACCTTTTGATTTACTATTTATATATCCCATTTTTGCAAATTTACCCAAAACATTTACGGCGCGCTTAGCGCGCATTTTCTTTAATCACCTGTATATACCTTTTGATTTACCTTTTATTGTGACTTACATGTATGTACCTTTTGATCTACCCCTTTCTTGCATATGTACCCGAAAATTTTGGCGCGCTTCTAGCGCTTTTTTAATTGGTCTCGTGGTATGTATAACTTTTGATTTACCTTTTTTATTGCGCAAAAAACACCAAACAAATTGCGTGCGCTTTTTCTTTTGTCATACGGATGTACCTTTTGATTTACCTTATGCAAATACTTCAAAACAATCTCGCGCTACGCGTGCATTTTGTGCTGCCTTTTTTCCACTATAAACCCAACCAGTGGTCATATAAAGCGGGATCCTTCACCCCACGTTGTTGGCGTTGGCGTTATTGGCGCTAGATGAGCGCTTCTCGCATTGACGTATCTTCGGCACACAGTTCACGTTTAAGTAATTTTAGTCTGCCAAATTATACTCTACACCGTAAAAACATAACAACACATAAAAAAGAATTATATCGACGCCCCCGTGATAAGAAATATTTGCAGTATATCTGATCACATCAACCAAACCTTGCATAGCCCATCTCATTAAGTGACGCTTCTCCAAAGAAACAAATCAAAATGGAAAAGAACAAGCAAAAAACATTGATTCTCATGTTTATTTTGATCTTATGACCATATAACCAAAAACAGCAGGATTCTTGCTATAGCTCTGATCTAGTATATACAGTAACAATTTCATGAAAGTTGCAATGTAACATTAAAGAGTCATCCTACATACAATGTAACAGATGTTTACCTCTGTTGAACGTAAATAAACCACAATTTCAATCAAATACAATAGGACATTGTTCCATGCAATTATAGGACCTAATTGACATCTCTTGACGTTTGGTCTGAATAATAAGTAAGCGTCCTCGTCATATGATGGACAACATTTGTGTTGAGTTGTATCATGCATCAATTATTCTAGATTAAATATTTAAATGGACATGAATAAACATGATATGTTGCTGTACATAAGGGCATGAATTAGATAATGCATTTGATTTTGTTGTTTTTCAGGGCTGCTTGATGAAGTATTACCATGTTTTTTACGACATGGAACAGAAACAACTGTTAAATCCATTGGATGACCTCGACCTTTTCTGCCTTCACTATGTCTTTTGTCCAGTCATTAACAAGAGCCTTGAGTATTTTCAGTTTGCTTATATGCACCATAAGCTCCGAACAGCAGTCAACAAAACTCCTTTGCAACTGTGGATTTCGGGAGTCCAGGATGGATTTCCTATCGACTTTCTTGAGAGAGAGGTATTCATCTGATTGCTCTAACCAAAACGCAAAGTTGCATTCATATTTCTTGCCGAGTATACTTGGAAGGGGGTCACGGTGGGGGAATTTACTAGTTTTAAAACTAAAACATAAAAGAACTCATTACAGTAGTTTGGATCCTACAGACCTTTATGTCATATATGAACGCTATAAAGTCGATATCTAATTAATCAACTAGTTTGAAGAGTATCCCCCTCACTGCATGCATCACTTGAGTGAGATGTTCACTATTTTCACTGAGTGAACGGAAATCTTTCGTTTTATAGTAACTAAATGCAAGTTTCACTAATATAGTTTCCCTAAGGTTTTTACAAGTCTCCTGCGTAAAAGAATGCATTATCCCTCGAATTTCGAAATATACTGTTCCCCAACTGCATTCGAATAATAAAGTGGGGTGGGGTCGGGACTAGTCCACTTCGGGAGTGAAGGTGCCTTCGTTCACTCCAAAAGAAGTGAATTCCAGTCAGTGGATAAAAGGAAAGAGCGCCTTACTAGATTGCATTTGGAGAGTAAACGTCGGTAATTGCAATTTGAACAAAAATTATTTTGAGTTAAGTGTGGGCCAACTTTGACCAAAACAAGCGGACTATCATCTTTTGAAAAATTCGGCAAGAAAAAGACAGGATAGCTGTATGAGTATGGGTAAACAATCTCGCTCTACAGTACCCCCAAAAGTAGGCTTTATTAACTGACTGAAAAATGCCCTTTTAATGTATGCGTCCCACGTCCCCTCCCCAGAACAGCTGAATTTCGAGATACATGTAAATTGTCACGGTCCCCGAAATTAAATAAACAACCGTCCACAATGTTGTTTGTTATTGAACTCATCAGCATTGACGTTGGGATTACATTAGACGGGAATCAAAATGTTGATAAAATATGATGGTAAAAAGAAAAGTAGAGTTAATAACAAAACAAAATTTCTCTTGTCTGCGACATCGATATAAAGTTAACAACCAAATTAAATCATGTATTGTTATTTATCTTTGTTGCATAAATATCAGCTTAATTTAGTGCTAATTCCACACCATTACCACCTGGAGGTGAGGAGTGCGGTGATTTTATTCACAAAAATTCTACCTCATTTTACAATCAGAACCATTGACTAATCTGACTTATTGTATTAATTGAACATGGTAAACTTGTCTTAACAATTAAAAAGTGAAGTAGCATCCATCAAAATAAAACGCTCAATTACATGTTTGTTAATTGCTTTACAGGAGGACATTGAAGGCTATGGCATTGACCATGCTGATATGGTCGAACCTGATGAAGGTCTTGACCAGATTGAGGTACCAAGAACCATGCTGCCATTTCCTCCTGCAGAAAGGGAAATTTTCACCAATAGTTTTCCAGTTAAAGTTGAACAACTTGAGGACATAACTACACAAAAAGACTATTACCTGGCTGTCAGAAGCTATTTACAAGAACGATGGCAAATAATTAATGTAAGATTATAATCGTAAGATTATTAGTAACGATTATTCTGCTTTTACGGGTATGGGATATAAAACATTTAACCCAAAATGAAACGATGTACCCAACATGGGCCTACATCCAAAATCATGACTGTATATAGTGATGTAAAAATATGGTCATGTGACTAGGAGCTGCCTGCTTATATGCATGACTCAATGTGTTTTTTTTCTTCAAAATTTCCCAAATCATCCACCAAAAATTCCCATGGTCGAATATTAAGCACCAAACTGCATTTTTTGCAACGTATTTACAAAGAATAAACAAAAACAGAAAAAATCCGTCATCTCAGCGTTATCCGACGACCTCTTTGTACGTTATTTTTCTTAACATATTTACACATAAAAAACAATAACTAGGCCCATAGCCATGCAGAAAGGTCGGGGGAGGGTCGCACTAATACAAGATGGGGCATGACCTGTGGGAAACACAACAAAATTGCCAGTTTTGTTTTGACAAACAGCTAGGGGAAACGGAGTCTGCACAGGGGGTACAGCCCCTTTGTGCCAGTCTGCTACAGGCCAGACAATAACATAAAGCAATCAGCCATCCCGATTGCGAAAGAAGCCACAAAAAAAATGGTTTGAATGGAAATTGTCAACGGCCCAATTCCCAAGTTCCCAATCAAAGTAGCGAATTGATGAGACCTTAGGGTAAAAAAGACCTGACCTGGCAACACTGATGGGTGCATTCGATCATCACAGTTAAAGGAAATACATTTCCATGAACATGCATAAGAGTGCATTTCCTATGCATATATCCTCAGTGAACAAGGATATGTTGAATGGATAGAGAAAATGTGGATAATTGGGTGACATGGTCTGTGCCTCATATATAGCTAAAGTAGTATTCAAATTTATTATTTGTGATTGAATTCTTTGACAAGTAACCATAATTGGTTTATGGAGCATTTATTTTATGTAATGACACACAGTACCCGGATAAAACTAAAAAAATCAATAAACGTTGCAGCCTTGCAGGTTAAGTACAAGGGTTATAATTACAGACCGTATATAAGATCATAAGTATGCCTAAAGTCATTAAGAGAAATTAGCTTTAGTACAGTATTTACTTGCTAAGTAAGACAAGCTTAAACACAGTTCTTGGAATGTAACTGAATTCATGGAAGGTGCACAATATAGAACAAACTGTAGCCTGTGAGGATATTCTGTGTAATGGTGCAGCTTAGTAATATTTCTGTTGGTGATAGATTTAGTAGTCTCATCACTGTCGCAAAGTAAGTTTGCAACAACATCTTGGGAATGTACAGATTGCACTTAAAGCAAGATTTAATATCGTATGTTGTATTTTGAGAAACTTAGGTTGTAGAAAATTGTCTGTCAAGAGCAGTAGTGCACATCTTTAATGAAATGAAGGTTTAAACAAAATGGGTTAATGTTGTTCATGATCATTCTGATAATGTTATAATTAAATTGATGTTCCACAAACTATGTTTTCTGACAACGGGGTAAGATCTCGTATTTCTAACGGTTATAGAAACACTAGGCAAGGGTTACGGTTACATGGATTACTGTAAATTAAATGTATTTATAATCCATTTTATATTTTTATCACTTTTTCAGAGACTGTCTTGCCTTGTTGTTTAAGTACTGTGAATAGATTAATAAAGGCTGTGTGTGGTCAACCATGCAGGCTCACACACATCTCCACCGCGGTTATTTCCCGCATCCATACCAACTAAAAACTGATATTAATATATGTGCAAAGTCTTTGATATCATCACTATGCTGAAATGGAAATCATGAGGTAGCAATGCAAAGAATTAATTTCTTGTTTAGAGAGGATAGACATCATTTATAAAGTAAGGAGACACTATTATACGTATTTTAGCAGAATTCATCGGAGATAATTGTTGTGTTCATGAGTGTGTTCATTATTTAGATTTTCATTGTCAGTTTGGGTTCCAGACATACTCTGGACATGCGCATCGTATATAAAATCTAGAATAACATATTATGATCCTTTATGAAAATGACACTGACATTTAAAGAAACATCGATTTGTTGCTGGAACATTTGCTAGATAAAAAACAACAACAAAATTTAGGCAAACCCAAATCCTGGGGATGACAATATCCCAAACTGCATCTTGTCTTTGAATGATTGATATGTGCTGTGGATGGGTAGCTTTAAAACACATGAGCAAGTGTGTGCCTTTGGGAAAATGGATGGCATTGCCTCATTGTCCTCTGCAGAGTGGAGAAAACTAATTGAGGGTTGTTCGTCGAAGCCTGTTGGTGGGATTGTGCTTAGTCCTGTAGTAAACACCAATATAGCTTGGAACGTCAGTGATGAAGAGTCACCATCTGATGAAATGAAACAAAATGTGGAAGGACAGGTCCAAGCTATCTGCACTATGACGTACAGGACATTTCAGAGGCTATAAACATTTCACCAACAGACAAAAGAAATAAATACCTCAATCTCTTTTGCTTATTAGAACACCTTTGCCTAATTCATTTAGTACATAGAACAAAATTCTATGCTAATATTAATGAGGCTATATCTTAATATACTGGGACTAGACAAAAATTATGATTTCCAAAAAGGTGTACTTAAAACTCTCTGAAAGTATAATGATTTAAATGTAACTTGAAGGTAACACACCAGTCTATCATGTGACCAAAAAAGTTTTATCGTTGTTACGTAACGGCAGCAAAGTCTGTGACGTACAGGACATGTGACTACTTGATAATTTTTCTGTATTAAAAACATAGCCAGGAATGTTTTGGACTATCTCAGTGGCGGCGCCAAGTTCCGGAAAGTGGGGGGGATAAAATGAGTTACAGACCTGTCTAGCCTCGACTGATATGGGGGACTGAGGGGTCTAAGGGGAGGTGGTGGTGATGTTATCTTTTATTACTTCGAAGCATACCCATCTGTTAAAAAAATAAGTCTAATGATGTAAATGATTTCGTATGCTATGAAATGTATTGCAATTTCCAATTTCTAGAAAATGTGTACCTCACCCCACTCCCTACAGAAATCTATAGCTTAAACGCAGTTTCCGACAATTATAACAAAAATACCTCTCTGAAAAGGGGGGGGGGTCCCCCCATGGCGCCGCAACTGGACTCTCTCAATGTTATTTGTAAAAAAATTATAATATAGCACAATGTGTTAGTGCCCCCAGTTGAGATCTCTGATTGATTGGCAGAAACTAGTAAAAAGCGTACATTTTGACCCCTCTCTGAGGATTTGTGCCCAATAGTGTCCGCTAGATTGAAAAGTCTGAGGGTTATGCCTTCCAAACAAATGTTGTCAAGGGTGGGTTTGCTTCTCTTGTTATTCGTAATCTTGTTTCACTAAAATTGATTTTATATGTTACTGTAATGGCAGGTATAAAGTCAATAAAACTGCCAACTTGAAAAAAAAACTTTTACAGTGAAAAAGGAAATATGGCATGGGTGTGTATTTTGAAAATACTTCTCAACTATGATAAAGAAGTGATAAGAAATATTTGAGGTTGTTCAGGTCACATCAACCAAACCCTGCATGTCCCTTTAGGTGGATTTGTTTTAAATTAAAGGAACATTCAGAGTGTGAGCGGACAAATTTTCTTTCTAATAGGCCTGTGTTTCTCGATCAAATCATTCACACGTTTTCAAAAACTCCATCTTTCCAAAAGCAAAAATATATCCACAGTCAACTAAATTGGAAAGATGATATTATTTTGCTTTTAACTCTACAACGTATGTTTCGATTTTTGGAACCGATTATGAGTTTTCAGCATCAGTTGTTAGTGTAAGTGTGTTTTTGGATAATATTATATTATTGAGTAAATTATGTCATGAATAAACTCTGAATGTTCCTTTAGTACTTCTGTATGCACTATACTATGACTACATATATGTAAGTTAAACAAAATGGTTTACTCATACTTTCAATGTCTTGAAGTAGGTCCCTCCAAAAGGAAATTGTCTGTATCTCAGCCGCCTTTCGGTTGCTACCGTCAGGACTGTAGTAAAATTCAAAAATGCCTGACATGGAATCTGCAGTTAGCTTGAATTCCTGTTTCAAGAAGCATGCTTGAAACAAATCGGGATATCTACGAATGGACCGCAAAAAGACCTAATGTTTCCAGTCCATTGAGAAAGCTGTCAAAATAAAATAAGAAATGAAGAACTACAGTGTGTTCTTTGAATGTTTTTGATTCCTTGCCGAAGGCAGAAGGAATCTATGCGGTCACGATGTCGTGTGTGTGTGCGTGTGTATGTATGTGACGCCCCTTGCTTGTAAACACGATATCTCAACAAGGCCAACACACATAAACATGTTACTTGGTATGTATGTTCCCTTCAGTTAGTACAAAAAGCCTATTGTTTTTGGTAGTGGTCAAGGTCAACAGAGGTCAAATACTGAAAACCTTGTAATCAGCCTAACTCAGCCATGCAAACTTGGACTAATCTCATACTTTGTATAAAGATTCTTCTCTGTGGGTAGATGATCCCTGATAACTGTGTTCGAGGTCAAAGACCATTTGGGATCAATATTCATAAAACACTAAAAACCTTGTAATCAGCTTAGCCATGCAAACTTTGAATAATCTCATACTTGGTATATAGGTTGCTCTGTATGAGTAGATGATCCATAATAATTTGGTTAGAGGTCAAAGGTCATTTGGGATCAATATGAATAAAACACTGAAAACCTTGTAATCATGCTAACTCACCCACTTTGACTAATCTCATACTTGGTATATATGTTGCTCTATGTGAGTACATTTTTTAGAGGTAATTTTGTTAGAGGTCAAAGGTCATTTGAGGTCAATGTGGATAAAACAGTGAAAACCTTGTAATTAGGCTTACTCAGTAGTGCAAACTTGGATTAATCTCATACATGGTTTATAGGTGGCCCTTAATAGTTAGTACATGAACTGTATATTGATTTTGTTTGAGGTCAAAGGTCATTTGACGTCAATAGAACCAAAACGGCTGACCTGCCAACTTGCATTTCATCATGCCGACCTGCAACTTGCATTTCATCATGCTGACCTGCCAACCTGCATTTCACCATGCTGACCTGCCAACCTGCATTTCACCATGCTGACCTGCCAACCTGCATTTCATCATGCCGACCTGCAACTTGCATTTCACCATGCTGACCTGCCAACTTGCATTTCATCATGCCGACCTGCAACTTGCATTTTATCATGCTGACCTGCCAACCTGCATTTCACCATGCTGACCTGCCAACTTGCATTTCATCATGCTGACCTGCCAACCTGCATTTCATCATGCTGACATGCCAACTTGCATTTCATCATGCTGACCTGCCAACTTGCATTTCATCATGCTGACCTGCCAACCTGCATTTCACCATGCTGACATGCCAACCTGCATTTCATCATGCTGACCTGCCAACTTGCATTTCATCATGCTGACCTGCCAACTTGCATTTCACCATGCTGACCTGCCAACTTGCATTTCATCATGCTGACCTGCAACTTGCATTTCATCATGCTGACCTGCCAACTTGCATTTCACCATGCTGACCTGCCAACCTGCATTTCACCATGCTGACCTGCCAACCTGCATTTCATCATGCTGACATGCCAACTTGCATTTCATCATGCTGACCTGCAACTTGCATTTCACCATGCTGACCTGCCAACTTGCATTTCATCATGCTGACCTGCCAACCTGCATTTCACCATGCTGACCTGCCAACCTGCATTTCATCATGCTGACATGTCAACTTGCATTTCATCATGCTGACCTGCCAACCTGCATTTCATCATGCTGACCTGCCAACCTGCCAACCTGCATTTCACCATGCTGACCATGCTGAGATGAACCATAGTTATTTTAGTAGTGGTGAAAGATTATTTACTGTATGCAGATTAAACACTGAAAACAATGTAATCAGGCTAACTTGATAGTCCCAACTACGATTAGGAGATGAACCCTATTGATTACAACATGGGTCAACACTGAAAACATTGTAATCGTGCTTACAGTGTCTGTAATCAAAGGCGGATTCAACTAAATCATGACATTTAATATGGGAACGCAAATGGTTATACATCAAGTTATAAATTTCTGTAAAGGTGGTATAGCTGAAATAGTGGGTGATAGCATTTTAACCAGGGGGTATACATGATTAAAATGTATCAAACAAGGATTCTGAGTATGTTGTGATTGGTTGCAAAGATGGTGAGATCATTGTCGTGTGCTTCAACTTAGTTCTAACTCAAAACTATGTTGTTGTTTTTTCTGCGCATGTCAAATATATCTTGTAAAGGTGGTAAGCTGTTAGTGTATGTGACATAATGGTACTTGTAGTCTCATTGTTTCTGTGCATGCAGTGCAGTAAGAAGAGGTCAGATATCCCACAATCCTAGCAACTTCCGGGCACTGATTCTAAATTAGAGCTGACATGGTATAATGATGGGGTTAAAACATTCATTAGAATGTGTCATATGATGGCTTGGTGTAGCCGGTGGCCGCTCTGCACCACCGAAGCCCAGGTTCTAATCCCGCCTGGGTCTTGATGACTTGTTCATCAAAAGCTGCACTGCAGTTGTTGATGGATTCATGATTTCTGGTGTTTCATAATAACTGTGTGTTTGGGGTGGACATTTCGAGTTGTTAATATTTATGCGATTTTTTCTGCACTGCAGTGATAATGATCAAGATGCTAACACCCCTCTCAGCATTTGGGAAAGTGGTTAAACGTTGAGAGCCACCCACGTTCGTTGGACGTTAAACTAAAAATACTAAATTCATTCTACCGGCAGTGGGCCACCCCAATTTGCAACCACCATACTCCCTGCAAGGCAGCTACGACACTGAAAGCTATTGGTTAACCCTCATCCTATCACTGGGTCCATTAAAGCCAGAGGAGAAATACGTCTTCACACTTGCACGCGGGACTCGTCATTGCGCTCTACGACCGGATTTTTGGGTCACAGGTATTGTAGGAATTTAGAGAATCTCGACAGGTGGGTGGGCGCCTACGGATGTTTCATTCCCTGGATCGCGGTCGACAGGTAAAGTTAAACTAAATATACTCAATTCATTCTACCGGCACTGGGTCACCCCAAAGGCAAGCTCCTGAACCCTTAACTACTAAACCAAAACATTTCAGACTACTAAACCAAACAGGCGATGGGACATGCAAGTCTGTGGATTGCCTCTTGTTATAATCATTGCTGCTATTAAAATTGTGGTTATTGTTAGCTTACCAGTAAATAAGACATGACATAACCTAGTACAAAGGGTAATCATACCATTCATATCCCACTCTGGCACGTTCTATCACATAGAACTTAAGCAGGCGTCGGCATAAGTTCTCCTTCTCTTGTAGGCCGTACACTGGTTTGATACAACCTGATATTGATAGAATTAATGAGGCAGCTTTTATTGCTGCAGTCATTTCGTCTTCTGTACAGGCATCTGAAATCTAATGATGAGAAAGATATCAGTAGTGTGAACATTTGTCACAACAACATGCTGCAGTTACTTCATACTACGAGCGACCTATTGTCATCAACTACAAAACAATTTACAGCTATTTTAGATCAAAGTTACAGAATATAAATCTCTTTTGTCAGTAAAATACTACTATTAGATTTTCTTTAGCTCATACCATACATCAGAGCTAGTGTGAGCATGAGTCATCGACGGGCGTCTATCTGTCTCCCAGTCTGTCTACAAGTCTACAATTGGTTCAAATTGATATGCTCGTGCAATATTCAATGGTCAAAGGTAATCTAGAGGTCATTTAAGGACATTTGATTGAAAATCTTTAAAATGATTCTTTCATAAATATGGATAATCTTTCTCATGAAGATTGATGTGAGGTGGACCATATGTGGTGTTCTGATAATTTGGATCAATGGTCGTCTAGATGCCAGTGCATGTCAGTTTGTGTCATGACCCAGATACAATGTCCTGCAGCCATTGGTGGAATTTGATGAAAGTTGGAGACAATGATCCTTAGACGATGGGCCATCTGGTGTGGTCAGGAACTGTGGGTCATTGCTCGTTTAAAGATATCTACTTAATTAAAAAATTTAACATTAAATTCATCTTTTTGATCATTACATAAATTTTCCTCTTACTTTTTCATATTAGCCCATATCTGGGAAGTACCATTGTTTTTTATTTGTTTTATTTTAGATTTTGTTGACAGTCAGACATGAATGTTTTAATAATCCTATTTATAAAATATGTAGCCGGCTTGTAAAGTAAAATAGCTTAATATATGGTATGACCTACTGCACCATTGGTGCTCTAGTTCAAACTTTCTGGAATGGTAAGAGCTGAAAGTTGATATTCATTAGTGGGCCGAGCCAATCAAGGTTTTGCCAATGTTAGCTTGTAAACACGAAATCTCATCAAGGCCAACATCGATTAAACTCTTACATGGTATGTAGGTCCATCATGGTAGGTACATAATATGTATTGTTTTGGTGATGGTACCATGAATGTTAGTAAGTTGACGGGGCTTACCAATATTTTTTTTCTGTATTAATATGCTTGTTAGTCGATAATCACGGATTATCGGTTGATAAACCTGGAATATTGACCGATAATGATGATTATCTAATATCGTTAATTTGGCCACAGTAGTTACAAACAACAAGAAGTTCCTACCTTCTGAATTTTAGCTTTCACATCAAGGTCGATTACATCATCAAGAGATGGGTTGCTCGTGTCTAGACTCTAGACCAACTGATATTGCATGGTAGAGGATCTTTGAGAAAAACGTAGGAGCAGGACCTCCATGAACCAAAGACACAGCTATCATAACTCCAGCCACACGGTACAAATCTTGATCTACAGCTGCATAAATACAACAAAAAAAATCCCTTGTTTATAAAGGCAAGGTGCCAGTACTTGGGTAGAATTTCTCATTAATATATCTACTAAAATCTGCAAATAAATCATAATTCCTTTCATTATATATATATATATATATCATGTTTTGTGATGTTATAATCCAAATGATATAGGCTATATTACCACCATTGGTTCACTAGTTTAGTATATACTATATAGCTCCATATGAGTCGTGACGGATTTAATTCTTGTTTAACTTGTAAACTCTAATGGATTGGAATCCCATATAGGTCACTGTACATTTGTGAAAAGAAAATATCAATACTCTTGTATTTCATTTTGGAATACTCCTCGAAGACATAATTCGTTTTATACAAGCAACTATAACATGATTGTTTTCGTGCAGTTTTATGTTAAATTTAATATGTGGTCAGTAAGTTACAGGTTGTGTTTTGAACAAATTATGAATTCATGAAAATTGTGGTATTTTTGGTCCATAACCTTTGACCTTAACTGTATAAGTTTGAACCCACATAACACTAACAAAACAAACCAGTAACCTATCATGCATGGCCGAATGAGCACTTAGTCTTATTTAATCAATAACCAAGATTTGACATCTCGTTTGTGGTGCCCCCACGTGATATTTGTCAACAACAACAGCGGGATAAGCATTTCTACATACCAGCTGATTATGTTGACTTTCCCGTTAATGACATCTACCACCTTTTGTGGAAATCAGTTGGATACCCATTACCCATGCTGGTGAAGCAAGTTGATCGTTGCCATGATTTGACGTCAAAAAGAAATGCACATAAAGCATCACCTTTGGCAGGCATATTTTTTTTGCATCCCGAATTATTAGACAAAGTATGAGTAAATGGGCAAATCAATAAAGTACCTGTTGCATTCATTGACAAAATGCGGCTTTCCATTGGACCTTCAAATAAAGTTGATTTCTGCAGTGCTTCGATGGGCAGTCTCAGAAACTCACGCCGGGGTCCACCTTCATCCACAGCTCCTTCCATTACACCTACATTATCTGTAAAATGTACAGATAGCCGCTTAGAGGCTGCAAATGATGACCGCTTGAATCCTCTTACTGCTCCATCCCACAGGTTGGCCCGATTTAAGTTAAACTTGGAGTAGTTCTCGCTGTCTAGTTGTTTTTTTAATTCGCCCAAAACGGCATCCACAGAAGTACTTTCGCTTTGCCCTGGTCTGTATGTGAATAAATAGGTGTATGCAATATATATTAATGTATAAATGTGTGTGAACTCTATCTCAAAATATTACAAAACTAATAAGAGTACGTAGCCTA
>JAODAF010142894.1:0-10347 GCA_027574765.1 Molpadia intermedia | reverse complement strand
AAGCCTATACTAAAATGATATTGATAAGGTTAGTTTTAAGTACTGCGATCCAAATAATATTCAGTGAACCCAAGTTAGTTCAAATACCTTCCTGCGTACCTGCTACACTTTTATTCGTAATATACCTGCCAGTTTGATGAAGTAGCTAAAATGTATCTTTCTCGCGCAATAGCCTAAGTTAGGTCGATCAAGCGGTCAAAAGTTAAGTAAGCAAAGCGACTGTTCGAGAACTTGAACTTGAACAAGTTGAAGCTGAAGGCAAGAACGGTATGGAACGCGAAAAGGGAGAATTTGGGTAGCGTCGAAAGTAACGGTGGGGCGGGGCCAACTAAATGTGTAATTCGGTAACGGCGTGTTTAGAAGTGACAACGATTTTTTTTTTAAGTAGTAGAAGAATATTTGTTGCCGAGGTTGGCGAAACGTATTTAAGTGCATGGCAGTGGTCGTCGTGGCGGCGCCCTTCAGTTTCTCGAGGATACCGATATTGGAACACTTCAACTTTCAATTCAAGCAATTAGAAGAAGTCTATGAAGTCATTACAGTTCGGCGGCGCTGTTCATGTTGAATGTTAGCGAACTTCAGCGGTTTCATAAGCGATTGTCCGCCAAAGTTTAAACATGAACACTTTTGCGTTCCGACCCGTCATGATACCCAAGAGGAGAAAGCCGACACTGAATTTACAACGTGTCCAACCTCCTCGAAGTCTAAAACGCAAATGACCGGTATAGACCGTGTCCAGAATTCCAATCATACAAATGCGACAAACATGTTGGTTTCCCTATCTTTTTTCTTTTTTTTACTATTATTTACTTTTTATAATTTTTGTGTGCTGCCAAATTGTATGTTTCAGGAGAGGAGAAAGTCGACTATGACTTTCAAGCATTAAAAATGTGATTGTCAAGATTTTAGCGTTAAAATATTGTTTATTAAAGAATTTACTGAGCGTTCAAATGGTTGTTTATTGAAATGTTATTGTTCAAAGTTTTAAAATGTTATTGATAAAAATGTTACTATTAAGGAAACAATATAGGCCTATATTGATGGCACTTAGGCCCTACCATATGTCTTGTGGTAGGGTGCAGCAGAAAGAATCACCGTTAGTTGATTTCGTTCCATGGCGTTGGCTGAGGCCCGGAATGACTATTGTCGGACCGATTAACATCATCTCCTCACCGATATGGTAACATAATGACTAATGTAGTGAGGCATTCAATAAACATATCGTAAATATACATGCACACACACTCTCAGTCTTATATACTTATTTATCGAGGAGATGAGTGAGCCATTCATTCTGGAATGATTGATGGCCGATGATTTTCGAGTTAAAAAGGAGCAACATCCCCATACAGCGGGCCGGTAGCGGTGTTACAAGCCTCACTGGTTCCTTCGCCCCGTCGACACATCAGACACCCGAACCTCTGCAGTAGACACCTGGTCGCTCCAGTCGTGTGTCTCATCCAACGCTCCGTGAGCCCCACAAGTTCTAATTGATTGGACACCCACATGCTGGCGGAATTCAGCTCTCGTAACTTGCTCTCCCTGACGCTACCCCTCCTCAACCATTCTCACAACGGTTATACGACTGTATAGTATAACAGTGCTTGATGTCTACATCAATAATGGTCTACGGTGCCTTATATACACTTATTAACGTGACGTCACAATCAATGATTGGTCACACACAAGCCAACTCATACAACAAACAACACCCCAAGTCTTATTAACTCATTAATATTCATGACGTCATACAAATAGTCGACGCTGATTAGTCATTACTTACGGTGGTATACCCTAACTATTTAGGTAGCTGTTAACATTATTGATATTTAACATGGCTGT
This sequence comes from Molpadia intermedia, assembly GCA_027574765.1. NCBI lineage: Eukaryota > Metazoa > Echinodermata > Holothuroidea > Molpadida > Molpadiidae > Molpadia > Molpadia intermedia. The sequence continues at coordinate 8,505 of JAODAF010142894.1, read as the reverse complement.
TGTGCTCCATTCGTTCAGCATATTGCCTTCAACGCCGTTAAGTCATTGGTCAGAAAACTGCCTTAATCGGGCAGAAATTTTGTCTCACTCGGGCAGAAAATTGGGCAATTGAACTTTTTTACAGGGATCTGAAGTCGGGCAAAATGTCACCGCCCCCAATTGAGCACAATGGTCCCCTACGGCCATGTGCAGAAGATTACATTAATTGAGAAACGAAGTGCTCTAAACTTCTAAAGAACCTTTGAAAGCTATTCCATATTACAAAAAACATTGGATTAAGATAAGTAGTCAAAAACCTTTAAGATTATAAGCATTTTCTAATGATGTAGTAGATGATAGAGTTCAACTTATTGGCGATGAATTCCTTAAGGTATTTCCATGAGCTGTTTTGACGGAGTACTTATTATGTAACCTTTTATAGTAGTTTCTACAGTGCGAAACTGGATCTACAGCCGTCGACTTCCCCCAGACCAGCAACATGGGCGGAAGAGTAGTTCTGCGCCAGGTATGAAAGGACCAATGTTAAAACATATATGTGTTTACATAATATTGTAAAAAATGTACCCGAAATCGCACCATTTTACGTCTAGAATTGCAAACATTTCAGGAGGAATTCCCCAGACCCCTACGTAGCATACTCGGTCTTCGGCCCTCTTTGCACGCGCCTGCCCGGTTGCAGAATTTTTTCCCAGGAGGGTTGAGGCATTTCAATTCTTCAGGAATTTACAAATTCGTTACAAAATCAGGGTTAGGGCTAGAGTTAGGGTTAGGGTTGGCTTCCCAGTGGTAATGGACCATTTTCTTTCATAATCCGGGGTCAAAATTAGGAAAAAAAGATTCAAACTTAGATTTTAAAAATGCGTCACATGTATACATTTTAAGAATTTGGTTGGTCATTTGCCACAACCTTCCTGGGAAAAACAATTTCGCTGCCCGGTCCGCGGATGATAATATTTATGACTGAATACCGCCCTCAGATAGCGTCATATGCGCCTATGAATAGTATATAGGCCTAGTAACTTACTTTATTATTATCAGCTACATTAAGTATATTGAAAAAAACTTAAACTTAAATTAAACTTTCAATTGGTCAAAAATTGTTGCCAGGAGGTTCAACCCCTCATGACCCAAGCGCGAAAAAATGGAAAAAACAACAACAAATAATGCCACTGAGAAAATCACCGGTGTCTTGGGAAATGTGCCAACAAGATTTCCTGAACTTGGGCCGATCACCTATCCTCATCACAATGAAACACCTGGTAGACTACACTATTCACGTTTAGTATCCCCTAATTAGGCCTACATTGCCTTCTAAGCAGGCGTAAATTTGTTACATCTGCTAACAGGTATTTGCGGCGTAAATAATAACATTAGTGCAGCAATGAAATAAGTCCGTCTAGCGGGATACAAATCACAGAACCGGGAACATTATAAATAGTTGAATGGAAATGATAGCACCATTTTGCATCTAAGTCCGATTACATAGGCAAACATTTTTTTCAAAGGGGAGATGAACACCCACTCCCCTTAGACCCCTTTCCCAGGTGTCATGCTACCCTACCTCCCACAAAATTATAACACCCCCATCACAAATCGCTGGCTACGCGCCTGTTTGTGTGTGCTGGGAATAATAACAAGCTTATATATAATGAGAATGTTTACCCCCTCAGTGAAAAATCTTATTAGTGATGAAATTGACAAGTTAGTCAACAATATTGATGAAACATAAATCATGTATGGTGTAAGTTCACTTGATTATAAACAGTTTGTGAAAAAGATCAAATGATTTCACAACACAAGTTTTGTCTTTATCAGAAAGTCCCCACTTAAAGTTTGACACTTCACTATTACTGACATTACTAGGCGTGGGGTCAGAAGTTCTGAGCAACATCATCCCATCAGAGATAAGATTCCAGATGTATGTTTTAATTTGAAATTTTGTCAGTTCATTGGTTTGTATGTTAAATGCTTTTATGTTGTTTAAATGTTATTTGGTTGGACGCGACACCACTAAGAATATTAGGTAGTGTACTAAGAAACTCCTCGAGTTTATGGAGAAGAGTGTGAGTCTCTGACTTATTGAGAGTAAGATGTTCCTTTAGGCTCCCGTCGGCATTGATTTGAAGTCTATCCACCTTAGTGATACCACTATATATTTCGACAGTCATTCATCTTAAACCGTAATTACACTATTTTTTTGCTGGTGATATGAACATTTAGAGAACACAACTGTGCACTCTTGGAAGTACGGTAGCTATAATCCTTGTAATTTGAAAACATTTCATAAGCACTCAGTATAAGTGCCTATACTCAGTTCGGCAATTTTGTTTTCAGCGGGGAATTCCCTTCAGAATCCAGCGATCCTGACCATCACAATATTTCACTGTTTTATGACTTTTACAGACATTATAGCGTAAAAGCCTATCCGCCATAACGATCACTTTGGCACTCCTTTTTCTTTCACGTTCCCTCCTCTCAGGACGACCCATGTTCTGAAATTCAAGTTACTGTAGTGTACTGGTCAAACTAGATTTGGTTGGCTTTAAAACGTACTCCACTAGCTCCGACTATGACTGAAATTGTTTAACGTTTGAGTGACAAAGTTTCGAACGCCAAATTGGACATTAAAAAAACAGTTACCGAAGCGGACCGTGGATAATGCGGGAGGTTCGAGTCCTGCTCGTACCCCATTTCCCCCAGATATTCAAACATTCTTTCCCTTGTTCATAAAGGCAAGGTGCCAGTACTTGTGTCGAATGTCTCATTAATATCGACTAAAATCTGCAAATAATCAAATTCCTTTCGTTGTGTTTGTCATTGTCGGTACAGTCAATCATATATATATATATATATATATATATATATATATAAACAGTATTACGGTAAAGAAACTGAGAAGTGCTTGAAATCCAACAAATTATTTAGGCTAACACAAAATATTTCGCGACCTCCTGGTCGCTTTTTCAACTGCACATTAAATCGAATATAAACAACATAAAGGTTAAACTGAGTGCATGCTCGTCACGTCTGTATCAACATAAACATACGTGGACTCGTGTCAGAAGCAATCATAACGCACTCCCACTAGACGCAATCAACATAGGCTATATCAGACACACAAACGAAAACATTTGGCTAAATATTTTGTTTTATATCGAAAATGCCTATATGTTATATAAGTATTGCCCCCTCCCTCCCCCCACTTGAATAATTTGGCGACAACACTATATTTTCGGCACTCAAACGTTATAGTTGACAAAAGCAATCCATAACCCATATAGGTTAGCTTTGCAAGTGAATATTATAGTAATGGCGATGACATCATTGACAATGTGAAAATGTAAGTCAATGTTATGTACTGCATGATAGACGCTTTTCAAGTTTTATTTCAAATAGAATATATACGGGCCGTGTTTTAAATTTTTATGAGCCGTCCGTAACGTTATAAGTCTTATAGAACATTTTATTATTAAAGTTGTAATCATTATTAGAAATGTAAACAACCTGATTGACAAGAATATTTGTAATACCTATAAAACTTCATCAAATGATTGAACTTCGATCAAGGTGGGGCTAGTAAGCTGCTCTTTCGCATATTTACCAAAACCATATTTAACAATAAAACCTGTCAAACTACATACTTGAAAGAGCTAGAATTTGCATGATGTAAACATAGAGCTATGTAGGCGGCGTGCATATGACAAGCCGTGTTATCATTTACCTCTCAATTTCACCTAAGCTTAATCAAGGTTACTTAAGTGTAATGCATTTAATCTGAATTGAAAATAATGTTACTTAAGTTAAGTTGCAGTTTACTTAAAATGTAAAATTTAATTAAGCTAAAATCCTGCCTAGCTTAAACTGAATTTTACGTTTAAGTGGATTCCAATTACGTATAGTGGCGTTTCTCTTAAGCAAAAGTCAATTAGCTTAAGTAAAATACAGCTGCACTTAAGCAGAATGTACCATCAACAAAACAAATTTCCCTTATTTCAAACTTAGGCCTACAGTTAAGCTTATTAAGTAGAATTCAATTAAGCTTAAGTAGAATTCAATTTAACTTACGTATAATTTAAGCTAGCTAAAGGAGAATTAAATTAAACGTAAATAGAATTCAATTTAGGTTAATTAGAATTCAATTTAGGTTAAGTAGAATTCAATTTAGGTTAAGTAGAATTCAATTTAGCTATAGAATTCATTTTAATTTACGTAGAATATAAGTTACCTTAAGTAGAATTCAATTTAATTTACGTAGAATATAAGTTAGCTTAAGTAGTATTAACGTAAATATAATCAATTTAGTAGTAGAATTCAGAGTAGCTTAAGTGGAATTCTATTTAGCTTACGTAGAATTCAGTTTTGCGTATGTAGAATTGAATTTAGCTTAAGAAGAATTCAATTTAATGTAAATAGAATTCAATTTAGTAGTAGAATTCAGAGTAGCTTAAGTAGAATTCAAGTTAGGTTATATAATTCAATGCTCGTATCTTGCATCTACGGTTTGTTTTCTACCAAAATACGCTTCAAAAACTGTAAACATAGAAAAGCCCGGATGAGCGACCTGTCCCATGGAAGACTTTTCGTGTCATCTGATATTTCGGAAGCAAATGTTAAAACAAAAGTGGGAAAAAGTTCGGGAACTAATGAAATAACGCAAACGATATTGAGATAGGCCATGTATAGTACAGTATATAGGTAAAGATATTAGGTATGACAATCAATTGCTTTGAAGGGAAAATATAAAATCAACATTGGGTTGAAAAAGATTCAGTGGGACGGTGAATCTACCTACCTATACTTCATTCAGTCAGATTTCTTATGTACTATGGTAGACATACTCTCGTGGAACTACCATAGTATTATTGACAGGAGTAGATATTCTCTATAATACAGTATCACAGTGACTACACAATATATCAATATGTTTACCTTTTAAACGTCCTTCATGCAAAGCATTGTGGGATACATGTCCTTACTTTACAATTGCATTACAATTTTACATCTTGTACAGTGGTATACAGTGACAATGAATCACTTCATTGGTGACTTTGTAGCCTCTATCACAGTAAATACCTAATTTTGAGATATGTTAATAATACTATATAGTACCGTACCATACATACTACATACGGTAGTCAATAATCAATGAATATCTGTTAATTGATGTAAGGGACGCCGTATACCGATTTTTTTAAAGTGCCATTCAATGAAATGTAACCGGGTAAGGCTAACTTAGGGTTTGGGTGTGTCTTCTTTACCTTTAATGTTTTGTTGATGGAATAATTATATTTATTTGAAATTCAACAAATTATTTTATAATCGATGGTTATTAAATGATACGACAGCAACAATTAATTCATTCGTCTTCGACCAAGTCGGGGTTACCAAGTTGCGGGACTTATATTCCAGGGTATGTTTGAAGAAAACTTATCAAAATAATATACGTAGCACCGAAGACGTGACTTTAAAATTAGTCACGATTAGTATCATTAGTCATGATTATCATCATCCAGTGATCCTAAAATATAGGTGTATAAATTAAGGTAATTTATTAAATATTTGAGATCCTTTCGCTATAACCTAGTCTAATGATACAATCATTTTAATATGTGTTTATAATATAATGTTTGTTTCCACCGTTGTATATGACGTATAGAAATACTAAATCCTTATCATTAATGACATAGGCCTATATCCTCAAGAAACGGCAAAAGTATCTTTTAAAATGTTATGCTCATGGTCAATATTTTTTATCAATTTTGAATTTGGTCTTAATTCCAATACTTAAGCAGAACATTCTTCATTATTTAAGTGACACAAGTTAATGACCTGGGGGCGTAAATTATACCATCTCGGAGGGCAGACGGCTAGGGCGCGTATAACGAGCGCAGAACGCGTCCGCGTGCTATAGGGCATGCAATGTAAAATGAAGCAATAATCGTTTTAAATCAACAAAAAAAAGCTTTCATACCTAGAACGGAAATACCCATCTCCCCTTCCCTTTTCTCCTCCCCATCGATCCTACGCCAATGTATTAAGCATTTACGATATAATCGTCCTATTAACATACTATTATACCTACATCGAACGCGAGTTTTTGGTGAGAAAAATCGAGACTGAAGAGGGCCATATATTAACAATTCCTCTCCCAGTAAGACAACAATGTATGACAATCAATTATCTGGATTTTCGGCGAAGGAACCATCATGCACATCATTGAACTTCGATCCGGGTGTGGCTATAGCTAAATTGTGCCTTTGTATAGGTATTTACTCAATCCGTTGGAAGATTTTGTGTTCTTTGTAAAGGTAAAGAACACACACCCGCCCCCCATAAATCCCATGTTAATATATAGGGTACATGAGTAGAACCACGAGTACCAACCAATAAGGTGCAAGGTGCAGTTTGTGTGTGCAGGGAAGTTACATATCATGCCATTCCTTGGACGAGGATTTTACCAACGAGGATAAACTGTCGCAGATGCAGATTTAAACTTTTCACAACCATATATAGGGCCTATAACTCAGACGCGGTTCTACCATCATGCAGGAACATATTAGCGCCCCCTCCCCATCCCCTCTTTATTTCGGCTATACTAGTCGCGCCTGTATATAGTCATTCCTTACCGAGTCTGGTTTGAAGTCGAGTGCACAGAGAACTTGAATGCGTGACATCATGAGACACATATCTCAAGCACCGAGGAGGTGGTTGTATAGACATATGGCTCATCAATCCTAATATATAGGTTTTATAAGCTGAACACTTTATAATTCAGTAATTCGTAATTCTAACTCATTAATATAAAACTAATGATGTGTTTATGATCGTGCAAATTACCGCTGACACCATACAAGTTAAGCACCGAATAATTTGAACTTCGGAACCGGAGGTGGAGCTATAAAGTTGACTGGTTTATTTACCATCGTCTTCGGGTGGTTGTGCCGTCTGTTTGAAGAAGAAAGGAACAACATATATAGAGAGATAAGGCTCTAAATGCAACGGTCGATTGTGAAAGATTGTAGATTCACAACTCTATGATATGCATTATGATACAGGGCATAGCTATAGTGTCGTTGGTCACGTTCGGTGCAGTTCTTATTTTTTCGTATGACAGGACCCTCGAACTAACCAACTTGACACCATTTTGGACACCATTTCCTGCCGCAGCATGCATGGTACCGTTTTAGTCGAGTTCTACTCCAAGTCAGAGTCCAGAGCCAACTTAACTGGATTTATGGTCGTTCAATATGATACCTTGGCGTAGTATCGTTCGATGATAACACACCTAACTTGGTTGGTAGCTTAGCCAACTTTACTAGTTAACAATCAACTTAACTGATTGTTCAAGGATAACACACATCACATGGCTGGTAGCCTATTATTAGACAACTTCCTCTGGATTTATGCCACAATAACACACGCACATATGGGCCTATATAGCCTATACGAAATGTATAAATGACATGAACTTTTGACTTTCTTTCTGATCTCAATTAGGGATTTCTTTTGGCCAAGATTTCACTTACCCATTCAGTATAATTTTGGTGACTGGTATTGTTCCGTTGTTCCGAGAAAGGAGACTGCAAAGAAACTGGTTATATAATACCGTCAAAAGAGCCCCATACATTATTGCTCTGATATTCTAGTTGCCAGTTCGGAATGAATTAATGAAATCAATATAGGGAAAAGTTTTAGTAAAATAGACGGAGGAACGTGTCCCTCCCAAGATTGGGTGATTTCCCTAACAAACAAATCGCGCTCCCCACAAATTATGTAACCGGAACATGTGGTCTCCCTTGTGTTTAGATGTGTTGGTTCCCATAGAGGATGTTGGTGACCCCCTGCCCCCCCCCCCCCACCTGTTATACGCACTGTACATCAGTCAACAGAGATAAACACTGCATGGGAAGGGCTGAGTATAAATTGAAACCTCTTCAATCACTTCACTATACATATTTCCGTATACACCTTATGCTTACACATTTAATGTAATGTGGAACGAGTATGAATTTCCGAAGGCCGTGAATTTGTCATTGCTATAGCAGTATTCGCCCATGTGACCATTCAACAAACCAGAAGAAATTTACATTGATGCCGATGAGACCCATGCACTTACCACTTACCCACGGTTGTTCAAGATGTATTGTTTCAAATATTTATAAGTTGATATAAGCCCATGTGTTTATATGTAGCCTACTTGTGTTTGTATATATGTATTGTGTTTATATGTCGTTATGTTTATATATGTCGTTGTGTTTATATATGTCGTTGTGTTTATATTTATATGTCGTTGTGTTTATATATATATACGTCGTTGTGTTTATGTCGAGTGTTTATATACATGTCGTTATGTTTATATATGTCGTTGTGTTTATATATATATATTTATATATGTCGTTGTGTTTATATATACATGTTGTTGTGTTTATATATATGTCGAGTGTTTATATATGTCGTTGTGTTTATATATATGTCGAGTGCTTATATATATGTCGTTGTGTTTAT
>JAODAF010142783.1:0-10348 GCA_027574765.1 Molpadia intermedia | reverse complement strand
ATAAAAATTATATTTTAAATCGATTATTAAACTAGTTACTTGATATGTGCTGCCACTAGTTCATCAATGGGTGGCTCAAACCACTGTTCGCACTGGGCCTCTGGGTCACTCATCTGCAATCTGGGGTTTGCAATGTGTGGATCCTTGAATGACAATAGTTCCTACAATAAAAAATAAAGATAGTCAAAATATAAATAAATATTGTACAGCATAGGTACTCAGGTAAAAATTTAGTTGGGAATATTTACACATATTTAGCATACTGCATTATAGTACATGTATATGCCAACTGTTCCAGCTAGTAGATTTCTACTAGATCTTTTTCATGCAAGTTGCCTTAGCCAGTTTGCTACTCTCGATTTTGCTACAACAAACATCTCCAGGGTTGAGGAGGGGGAAGGATAGTGAAAAATTCTTAATTCTTTATTTACTTAGAACTGTTAATATTTGATTGGTCTATGATCAATGATTGTTTTTCAGCCTATAGAATTTTTCAACCTTAGTATATTTGCAGCACTGGGAATATAGGGAAACTATTTTCATTGTTTCATATTGCATGGAGAAATTCTTTGTTTTCAAGGGAATCCCCTTACCCTAAATTGGCCAATGAAATCCTAGCAGGCTGAGAAGGAATTTCAGTGATTGCTATCACCTAAACAACAACCTACTTATGTCATGTCAGACCGGACTATTTCTTCATTTCTGGCTGACCATCAAACCAGTTTTGAATCCTTAAAACTAAGGTACAGAAAGGGTTAAACTAACTTAGCACTAAAACTGAATATTTGAGAGCAAGATGGAAAACTATCCTTGCTAAATTTGTTGTGTATTAGTTTGTACTCACAGCAGCCTGTGGTCCTCTTCTTCTTTTGAATGAGGTATCAACCTACAAAAAAATAACAGAGGTGATGAGTTCATATTATGAACTTATAGGCCTATAGCCTTGTACTACTTTTAATACTAGAACAACATATTTGGCTTTATTGTAATACAGATGTAACATAATCAGTACACCTTTAGGCTTTACTAGCCTAGGCCTAGATGTTTAAGACACCAGAGACTTAAGCAGGTCCATGTACCTAAATGTTTTACAGTACTGTATCTTTAAGTTTAAATGTTAAACACACCACATGGTCATGAAGAGCCGCACACTAGGCCATCGTTCCTAATTGTTAACTAGGCCTACATGTACTCCAGGGTGCATTCCATTTCCATGTAAAGTACACGCCGAAGTCACGGCAGGGCCTATTGATTCGTACGCCAAGGCCAATTGATTCGTATGCCAAGTTCGCGAAGATTCGCCAAGAATCGTCCATCAAGATTCGTCTCCAATATTGTAACGTAAATAGAGTACAAGAACGGCATATTTGATTAGTAGAACGGGAATAGGAATGTCATAGAAAGCCAGCCAATCGGATGAGTGGAAGCAAATAATAGCAAGTGAATTTAGGTTATTGATTGTTAATTAGTGATTAAAACTATTTTGGTATATTGGATGCATGTTGAGGTATTGTGGGGGAGGTCAGTGGTGTTAAGGGTGGTGTAGGAATGTAAATAGAATGACGTAATTGATTCCAGTAGGGAATAATATAGCTGTTGGTGGGTATAGTGTACGGGTTGATACCCGATGGGAAAGCAAGGTCGTATAGTTGCCTTCCTTAATGACAAGTGTGTCTTTGGTGCTCCAACACGCTTTGAAAGGAAAGTAGCCGAATATTTTTGGGAGTAACCGCCCTGGCAGCGTAAGCCTAGTCTGGGGTGGTCGCAACTACACTCTAAAAACTGAAGTGTTAAAAGTAACTCTTGAAGTGTTAAACCCGTAACACTTAGCAAATTGTTACATCACCCCTAACACTTAGCAAAGTGTTACATCTTCAACACTTTGATAAGTGTTAGGGGTGTAACACTCTATGGGGTGTTGGTATATCACTCGAAGAGTTGTCCCTCCTCGCACTCTTCGTAAATGTTAAAAATAAAACTTCAAGAGTTACTTTTAACACTTCAGTTTTTAGAGTGTAGCTATAGGCTATATAGGCCTACCTCAGTACTAGTATTAGGTTAGGTCTAACTATTATTGTAGTTGCTTAGTCTGTTGTCATCATAGACATAAGTGAGACTACAATTATAGGTTAGGCTATAATATTGTAAAGTCTCTTATAAATAGGCCTATAGACACTGACTAACAGTAATATATTTCTTGTAGGTTTTGGGCCATGTAGTTTAAAAAGTAGGCCTATCAGGTTAATGATATTCCCAAGAGAGCCCAATTAGGATTGCACTATCAATGTCTTAACTGTAAGTTTCATGGTTCTGGTTAGGCCTATAAACATTATATTTTGACAGTTTTATTTAACCCGATTACATTTATTACTCATTAAATTAGATCATTCAGGTGTATAAACGTACTGCTATGAATTATTCAGGACTAGTCTATGCAAAAGGCAACCGTGAATGTTTGGTTTTCTGGTTTTGGGGTAGTCTGTGACTTTTACTGTTTACCAGATTTGTCTTACTGTACTGCCTATAAACCATAATGTTAAATAGGGCCTAACAGTTAGGCCTAGGATTGCGGGGTGCCGGGTATAGGTATATTACTAGCATAACGCTAGGCTTATAGCTAGTAGGCCTAGGCTATAAAGTATCAATTAGGCCATTTGACGTACATAGGCTATAGGCCTATATTGTTAAAAATCATATAGGTAGGCCTTGTAGGCTATAGGCTAGCTCGATAAGTAATAAGGCCAAACAGTTCCGTGGGCCAAGGCAATAAGAACGCTGGGCATATTCAACGATCCACTACTATATTCAATAGGCTATGCCTAAATAGGACCCTATATAGCTAGGCCTAATTAAGAATATGATAACTTAGTCTAATTGCAGAGTTGACGAAGGTGAGGAGTTTCAAGTACATTATTCGGATATCTGAGGTGTAACTTTGGTTGGTGAGTCTATATTAAATAAAGCTTAAAATGTTACCCACGTAAGTCAAATTAAAGAAAAATCCTCCATATCAATAAGACAATATATCTCGTATAGCCTACTTAACCTAAGCTAGGCATATGTACATTTGCTTACAAGTATATGAAGTATGATATGCACGACGAATATACATGTCTAGTATATTTATAATTGTTAAAAGTTGCCAAATGGTCACGATGAAGAAAATCATGAAAAGTGCCCTTTTTGTTAATGAAAAGTGCTCCTTTTTGTTAATGAAAATGCCTCGAAGTCCCCGGGACCTCCTCCAGATTCAATCCTCTTCCGTCGTCTCAGGCTATAGTCATATATTATGGGGGTAGTATACCCTACTAATCTAACTATAGAATATAGTTCAGTCAAATGTCTAATTCTTATAATTGTCAGCAAATAATTCTTTGTATATGTGTAATATTATAGTTATTATTGTTGCTATCGCAATTTACTATTAGGCTAAACATTAATCAGAATATTATTTTGGTCAGGTTTTGGATTGAGCGAAATCAGGGACGGCGGATTTGATATAAATCCCACAATTTTCAGGAGACTAAATTGGAGTCAAGACTACATAATTCTACAGAAATAACATGGTCGGAAAATTATAGACTACAACTATATTTCTCTACAAGACTCAGAGCAGATGTACAGTGTCATGACGAGTGTGGTTACGGTACCGTAACCACTTTTTTAGTTACTTCTGTAGTCTATTTCACGAAACCTTAAAAAAAAACTTAATTAATAATTATATCAATTTAACAGTAATATTTGATATTTATCTAAAATAATTGGTAATGTAGGCAATAACATTTGTAGTGTAATTTGACCAACCGATTAAGCGCATGCGTATCGTTACGTGTACGGGATTGACTCACATGACGTATATGACTACCGGTACCGTACTGTGTCATTTGTCGTGTATACGGTATGCCCATAGCCGATATTTTTGACGCACGTTGCTACGATATATCGATACATTACCGTATTCAATATATTCACTGCGCCGATTTGATATAGCCTATTATTGTTCCTGTTATATGCAAATTTGATGACTTTAGAAAAAGAGGTTTTGAGTGTCTATGTACGTATAATGTGAATAATTCAACAGAAAATCATGGCTACGAGTCTACCAGCAATTTAACAATTTTAGGTTCGTTTAATGATCATCAACGGCTTAGGTTCTTTAAGTAGGGTCGCGGTATTAGTTAAAGGAACTCACTATGTTTATTATAACCTGGTAAGTAGCTAAATAAACATGTGTTCAATTGTTCGTGGTCGTTTGCACACACGTGACGTTACGTTTACGTGACTTAACAACGTAAGGAAAAACGCGTGCAAAAAGAAACCTTCCAATTCCAATTGCAGTCGGACGGGCATGATCTATGGGAGCATGCGCACAATGTGTACTTACTCTGTATAATGCTAGCGGCCTTCGTAAGGCAAGAGAGAGAACAGTCAATTGATGGTAATTTCAACCAATCACAGTTGCTTATTTCACCGTTAAGTCATGTGATGAGTCATGATTATTTAGTATGCATAATTAGTGTTCGCACGTGACAGTAATGTAAACGTTTTAATGTTAGGGTTAAGTTTAGGGGTTAAGGCCAATTAACCCCTAACCATAATCATGTCAACTGAAATAAACTGTGATTGGTTGAAATTACCCTCAATTGCTTATCTGCCCGGCACAAAATAAAACCGCCTCTCAAGGCAGCCATTTTAGGGCTATTAATTTATTGCATAATTACTAATAAATTAAAAGAAAAATAATAATCTTTGCATATAATAATATAAGTGAATGACGAAACCGTACTAAAGCTGGGTAGATTGAAGGGCGGGTTGAGACTGTCCCAATAGCGAGTACTTAAGCATAATGAATAATTAAAATTGAAGACAAATCGAGCAAAAGATTGTATAGGTGTGACGATCCATGCAAACGACAACCCCCACCCCATTCGGCGCATTGCTTTATGGGAATTCAGAGAGTGAGCGCCCAATGAATTACCAATTTTCACAAATTAACACAAAAATACAATTGTTACATGTTATGAGAAACATTTTAGTCAAAGAAGCTTGCAGCATCCGGGGATTTTATTTTTGAAAAATATTTGCTCACCAATATGCGCGTCCGATCAGCAAAACCTCTATGGGTTGAAATGTGTCAACCATCGCAGGGACACATAATCGCAGATCATTATAACGGATGAAGAGGTCTCGTTGAAGGATCTCTCAGCGACTTTTAAATTTGAAGACAGTAACTTTTGTTACAAAGAACCTGATCATGAGTTGTGAATATGAAACCAACTCCGTTTACAAACAGTTTTATTTCAAATTATTCTCAATTTATTCTCAAATTAACAAAATAGGTAGACTATTATGAGCCGTGTAATCGGATAAACACTTTTCACCGGAAATTCTACTGATTGAATCGACCATTGCCCTTTAAATCAGCTGGAGTTACCTCGCACCCTTCAGTCAGTGAATATTTGACATATCACGTGAGCAACGAGGCATGTATTGGCATAACTAACGTACGGTCTAGCCAGGTAACGTAGCGGGGTATTTAATATTATGCAGTATATCGATACAAAAATCAAGGACACTGACGGGTCAAACATTCGTTCAGCTATACATTTCAGCAGGAAGTTATAAACTGATTGCAACATTGATCTTAACTCGCTATGTGTTTATGCGGAAACATTTGAAACTATTCCAGTATAAGGACTATCCGTATGTAGACGGGAGGCTCTCTGAATACTTAACCGATAACGTTGGCGGATAATCCCACCCTATCAGCAAAAGGAACACATCGAATCGGTAAGTTGGTTTAAATCATACTTAGACGGGTAAAGTTAGCCAGAGGGGAAGGGGCGCCTACTGGTAACGCTACCCGTGGATGCAAGAGCAGAGAACGGCATGGGGCTCATCAACTTGACTTTGCTTATCAAACATCTCATTCCCTTTTATGTATAGGTATATGTGTGTGGGGGCGGGGGGTCTGTTAATACCGTATCGACGGATCAGTGGTGTATCTACGGGTTTCGGTCATGAGGATATAGAAACTCGGCTACTCGTTCGAGTATTTGATATGATGATTATCTAAATTATCCATAGAATTTCTCTAGGCCTGTGGCTCTCTTACCATCCATAGCTTGATTCTCTCTTTTTAATAAAATTCCGGAAAAAACACCAACATTTCTAAAAACACAATGAGCAGACACACCGTGGTTATTTATTGGTTCTGTTCTATTGATTTTGTTAAAAGAACCAGAATGGACATGGTTTTCTGCCATCATGATGAATAGCCTATGCTAAACCTTACCCTCCCGCAAAAGAGAAACCATTGGGTCATACAAAAAACTCAAATCGCAAACCCTATAAAAACGTCCCCATTGGCAATGATTAAATATTAGTGAAGTCATAGATGTAGAATACCACAGAGCCTGACATTTAGAATGACACATGTGAAACAGGTGTACACGAATCACGTGATTGGCCATCATATGGACTTTGTTGCTAGATTTGTTACAATAATGGTCAAAACACCTCCATGGTTTAACTCAATTTAATTTAATTTAATTTAATCTAATTTGTGAGCCCCATATAATGAATAAAAATCACTAGCGCCTAAATTGGGCAAGAACATGTAGATTTATTTACTGTTAAGAGTTTGTCCTGACACGATTGCCACCTCCATTCAAGAGAAATCATTTGGCCTTCCATATAATTGAAAATCATTATACCGATCGTGTCCACGTTGCCATCCATGCACAAGTCACAACCCAGCCTCACACCTTAAATTGTGTGTAGTGTACATTGTGTACTACACACAATTTTAGGTTGGTCTACTTGAGCCGTGTGACGTAAATTACGTCGCTTTGCTACACCCTAACCTAGCCTCCAACCTTAAATTGTGTGTAGTACACAATGTACAAAACACACAATTTAAGGTGTGAGGCTATGTTGTTGTAATTTGTGTTACGTGTATTATAATACACAATTGTAATGCCATATGTACATTGTGTACTACACATCATTTAAGGTGTGAGGCTAGGTTGAATAGCAAACTAGAAACTTTTGTGATGTTACATCCGCAATGTCACAGCAAATATCAACGTATATCGTCCGAGTTCGTACTTCGTAGTCATATACATTTGCTACTTTACGGGTGCTTGTACGCGTCGCAATCCCCAGCGCAAACTTCGTGAGTATTTATATATGTTCAATATAATAAGTAAGATCTAATGCACACAGTGTGTGTTGTTGGTGAAGTGTTGAGGTAGGCAGTGACGGCGACGTTTCAGCAGCATGCCGCTACTGCTAACAGTTTTTAGGGAGACAAAACCGACACGTGCCGTCGATCTGATTATTAACACCATCTCACAAAATATACAAAAACCCGTCCAACAACTATGGAGCTCACAACTGGCTGCCTCGTGATGAAACAGACAAACATAGAACCCGCCAACACACCACCAACGCCGAAAAAGTGGCATAGACTAAAGTACACGATCATACCAGTAAGCACGCTCTGGTCGTACTGAGCTAATATAGCATAGTATACATTCAAGATATAGTACAGGATTGTCAGTATTAGGTTGTATGGTAATAGTAATGCATTGTAGCTTGATTTATGACGCAACGGTGGAAATCCCCCAAAATATGAAATCCTAAATATTAAATTGAAATATGTAAATGAATATTCCTTTCATTGAAGCATCAGTCATTATTGTTTTTGACATGCATGTATGTATTCAGATGTACCTCCATTCAGTTCTCGGTATAATTTCTGGATTACGATGACCTTTATCGAACTTGCGTTCATCGTTCTTGTTCAAAGGCAGGTGGGTATTTTCGACCAACATGGCCTTGACTTTTGACCATTATTGGCCAGACGTTAGGTAATTACCCTTCAAATATGCAAGTTAATAGCCACAATTAACATGTGGTCACAGCCTTAATCAGTCGGGAGCTCTGCCATGTAAGAATCTGCTGGTGTATTTCTGGCCAAAGTGGCCACGAACGACCTTTTCTGATCACACGTTAACCCTAATTACTTCTAAGTTAGGCAATTCCAGTAAACCTTGAAAAGTTGAAAAGTGATAGAGAATGGAATGCTCAAGAGCGCGCACAAACAAACAGACGGAAAATTTGTTCTGACTAACATTTTTGTCGAATTCATCAGATCGCCAAGCCAGGCAAGAGAGAAAATCCGCCCTTGAAAGGCCACATACAAAACATTCAAAACTTATCAACTTATTCCAAATAATATATGATAACCATGCCGTCTGAAATGTCAAGAAAAATTCGTTTGGTCAGTCCAGAGAATTAAATTTTCTTCATGAATAATTCATAACCACGTACTGATGACGTAAGACTCGCACAAAGTTATTCTTGTTAGTGTGTTATTCGGTGTGTGTTTGAGACAATTACAAAAGTGAAGAAATCTCTTTCCTTGAAGAAATATTCATATTGGACACCAATTTATGTGAACTTTTAAGCGTAAGCAATAAATGTCAATGCCAAATCTAAAGCGGATTTTTCGTCCAATGAATAATAACTCAAGCATGTCCAAATTTACGTAAATCTCTGATTTTCACAAATCGAAGGCATTATTTATTATTCTCCGTCTTTTCGTACGGTTATTGTATATTATTAATATAATCATTGGATTTGGTTCAATTTAGATTATTTTGGATGGTGCAACTTAGAGCTTCTTAGAGCAACGGGCTTGATCCAGTCTAACCATAACTTGCTGTAAAGGCTATTATGGGTCTCTTACAATAAATGTTCTACGTCTTGCGACATTATAATTCCCATGGATTGATCGATGCAGGGGGGGGGGGGTAGCCAATAGGCCCTATACCCTGATGCTGAGCTTGCATATGACACCATTGCCGTTTCATTTCTACGAAGCAACATTTGCTCTGTTCATTTCGTATTGTTGGTAAACCCTCCCTGCAATGGTTAATACACAATACAAAATGTATGTTGCCAGATTTTGCATTGTAGACATTTGGGACGGCAATGGGGTATCAATGCAGTGTATCGGCTTTAGGAACACAGATGATCCGCATAGTCCGATCCCCATCTAAACTTAGATGTCAGAGGCTTAATTATTTATACTTATATAATTTGCACACAACTACATCCTTGACTACGTTAAAGCCTATTGTCAGCACTTTCATATCATAGTATTTCTGCTACACCTATAATGTAACCATATTATAATAAATAATTAAGCGTTCTTATATTACTTATTACTATACACATGTGGTCTATGTATTATCATTCATCAAGTATAGTCAACCCGTATCACAATCATGTAGGTCGTATTTTGCTGTCAGTTTATAAACGCATCGACACTCATTTTGCATCAAACACTAAGTCCTCGTATTCTCCATTAGCACGGTGAATACAATAAAACAAAGCCGTAGCAGCATTCTTTGATTAATCAAACCTCAGCCATCCTGAAAATTTGGCATTCAGAAGTCATTAAATAACACAGGATTTTCCGCGTGCTACGGTATTGTCGCGGCCTGTAATTCATCTACGTAAGATAGGTTTGTTCGTAATGAATCGTGGCTATCTTGAATATATTACTGCCTTCGCAGTAACTGAAGTCCGTCTGATGTTGTTGTAAGTAATTAGCTTAGTGACAAGACTATGTGCGACCATGTAAAAAATGGTTAGTGGGTAACATTGGCTTAATAGCGCACGATGGAATTATACTTGATTTATATTATTTTTGTAGGTCACACAGTGACACAATACAGAGCGTGTATCAATAAACATTCGGGCGTATATATCGATAGTCCTTGCCAAGTCATCTTGACATTTTGGGCGACCCTGTCTGTAGCATGTTTTATGTTTAAGGGATCCCGGGACCATCGCAAAGGCGAAATACTACGACTGGAGCCACAAGAGACCGGCTTAAACTATATACGAATATATAATCGATGCATTTTAACAAAACATTATTTTCTCCCAAATAATGTAAAATTTCTCGGATTTTAAAGGAGTATGGCGCATTAATGATGACCTCAAATGCCGTAGGCCTTCCTTTTAATGGGACAACTAGCGGGAACGGTGGGGAGGGGGGGGTTATATTGAGTCGGAACCATAAAATCTTGACTACGAGAGGCATCTCTTTTAGCATAACAACGATTTCAATTCTCTTTACAAATACTAAAGGAGTTTAAATGAGCATGCAGGCGATTCTTGTAGCGTCAGCATTTCACCTATACCCCACAGCCTGATTCACACAATTACACTCAACCATGCACATGTAGTTGCATCTGCAAGGTATCATCAGACGGTCTTACTCTCTCATTTTTTTTTTTTTTGGGGGGGGGGGGGGGCATCCGTATATATT
>JAODAF010142672.1:0-10348 GCA_027574765.1 Molpadia intermedia | reverse complement strand
TTAAAGCTTTTAACACCATTCATAAATGGCGCTCCCGACGTCCAATGAAGTCATCATCAGGAAAGGAATGCAGAATTTCATTCTCTTCTAGAAGAGAGCATTTAAGTGTAATGGACAGGTAACTTGAATGAACCAAGTAAACCCATGTCATGTGCCGTATATGCACCTCATTGAATTTGTATAAGGCAAAAAGTTGTCCATAGAATGTGTCAGTCTTTACTGTGCCTTAATATAGATGACCCATCTTAAATAATGTCTGTAGATAGAAGCAGGAGATACTTAGTTTCTTAGAATGATCTTACATGAGTCATCTGATCTTCCCTTGGGCTCCGACCAATCTACAGTGTATACACTACTGGAGGCTGGTAATACCCTACGATTAATGCACATGAAAATGGACATGAATACTCTACACAATATTAGGGCTGTTCACGAATACAGAGTATACGGTTTTCGTTTGTCCGTCGACCGTCGGTAAACACGAATCGAATACTCGAAAGTGCCGATCGTCGTGATTCATTTTAATGCCTTTCAAATTGAAAGGAGCTTCAATCAAATTTTAGCCATTGTCAACATCAACCCGTGATTTGTTGACAATAACCTAGTATCATTGTTGTCTTTCACACAAAAGGACTAGCTTGGAGATGCCGAGGCAAAAGTATTACAGTAAGAGTGTTGTAAAGTACATGTATATCAACTTATTCTAAATATCCTACCATAAATTTTTTATTTGGCTTCCTTTGATATGATGAAGCTGAAATAAATTCTTATGAGATTTGTTATCAGTATGATGGCTCACATTTTCTGGCTCTTTAATAGTACCTTTGTTTGACTAAGTTTGTATTTACTGATGTTTTAATTGTGTTTTTTTTGCCAGAATTTAGAACTTTCCTCCTCATGGTAAATTGTCATCACCATCACTCAACGATTGCAACATGGAAGGAGTATCATCACCTCCACTTGTGTCCAGTGACCAGATGTCAGATGATCAACATAGATTAAGTCATGAAGAGGGCTCATCAATTGATGAAATACCTAGGCCATTGTCAAGAACCCCAGGTACATCAAGAAATATAACAAGTGAAAGTCCACAGCAGTCATCCAACCAAAATCCATTGGTTTTATTTTCCATGGATGACCCACCATCAGCTCAGCATTCTAGAATTCTTGGTTTTGATAATATCACTTCTTCTATGCCATCTAGCTTTGAGGATTTGCATGAACTTGGAAACGACGCTATCACGGAGGTTGCCAATTCTGTCCCCATTGAGACGTTCACTCCTAGTGGAGCTTTTGCATGGGAGGAGATGGGTGACATATTCTCATTCGGAGTGGTTGCATCAAGTGATGTTACGCATCATCCTGAAATTGGAGCAGGCTTAGATGAAATAGATGGTTCTTCTTCCAACCAGCCAGACTCAAGCTCTTCAAAATATGGTAGAAGGAAGAATTCTAAAAAAACAGAATCTCAAACAAATCTACATGGACCTTCATCCTCTAATTCGTTTGCTCAACATTATTCCATTGAACTTGCACAAAGTACATCTGCAATACAGTCCCCTTTCTCCTTTGAGGAGAGTGACTCTGATATAGAACAGTGTACATCTTCCTCAGATATGTTTATCTTAAAGAAAGGAGATTCACCTCACCGGGCTGTTGACGATGCTGCTTCCCATCATTCATCATCACCTAGTACATCTAGTAAGCCTGAACAGAGTAATCCTCCTGTAACAAATGAAAATACAATGAAAATACAAACCTTTTTGCCATTGGTTTCTGTCAATCCAGACAACTATTTTGAAACTGGAGATGATTCTAACCAAGACAGCAATTCATTGCAGAGACAAGCATCTTCTAGCTCCACAGGTTTCCAATGCATCCAAAAGTCTGAGGAACATGCTCCTGGTTTGTTTGACAATTTTTCAGAAACTGCTGATTCATCAGATGCCTGTAGTATTATTACTCCTCAAAATCTGTCTCATGATCTATGTGTTAATGACACACAACCACCTACCATTGAACTTGCAATTGGTGTAGATCAAACTGTATCTTCTGGTGACCAGACACCATCCATTAATCAAGGTAGGATCCACCGTTTTCCTTCTGATATTCTCAAAACGATATCTCCCTCAAAAGGTAGTGCTATCATCATGTCCCAACCTCAACCATGGGAAGATGATTTCTCCGATAATGAAATTGCTTCACCTTCAACTTCTCTCATTTTAAGTGAGGGTATAGTTTCAGGGAACTCAATTAGACCTAAAGTCTTGCAAGATGGTGGACAAAGCTTGCTTTTAGCAAAGGTGGTACCTTCTGAAGTACCAGTGACCCATGAAGGTACTCGGCAGACTGAGCAAGGTTTCCCCCGCCAAGACTCATCAGGATTGCCATTTCTGTATCACAGCAATAAATCCAAAATTGAAATTGCAACTACTTCAACACACAAAAAGAAAATTGACTTTGCAACTGTATCAAAGGAAGTGCTTGCTTCAAAGCAAATAACATCCAGTAGAGATTTTGAAGCTAAAAATATTTCGGAAATAAATGACTCTGAAGGTACACATGGTGTTACAGCTGATGTTCAGAAGGACCCCTCCTCAACTGCTAGTCAGGAATATCCTTCTGGAAGCAGGGACCTGGAGGCTCTGACTATCTCAAAGCTAACAAAATATGATGATGGTATAGATCAGCCATTTGCAGATCAATCAGATAATTCCTATGACACCTCTGCCATTCCTTTCAGCAACAATGGAAATGTGTCATCTTCTAAATCAATGGTGTCTGTGTTACATAAACACAGCAGCAATTTGCTATTTAAAAAACAGGCTGCATCCATAGGATCCAAAGACTCGCCATCTCTTGCTTCTAGTCAAATTCATAGTACTTTTAAAAATGTATCATGTAGTGCTAAACCTTCTATGAATGAGTCCTCACTTGATGGCACAAAATTGAACAAGGATGTTACAGCATCTGCATCGAGTACAGTATCAAGTGAAGTTGTTCTTGATCAATTGAACAATTCAGCTGAAAGAATGGTCACAGATGCTCAAGAGTTTCACAAAAGTTGCCAGGCTACATCATCAACCAAGACAAAAGCTCATAAACAAGAAAATACAGGTTTACAACTTGCGACCATCAATCCAGATCAGAACATACCTTTTTCTAATTATGCGTCATCAAATACAGAAGCAAACATCTCAATGCAAGATATTAGTCTTGTGATGTTGTCAGAGGATGATGGAGCTCTTTCCAGAGCTGTACTGGATGATCTAATGGAAGTAGATGAAACACATTCAGCCTCCAAAAACATTTCTGTAGTTCCATCAGCGGCAAGTAGAGGATGTGTTTCAAGCTTCAAGGGATCACAAAAATCCTTGTCACAACCAAAGAAGTCTGCTAAACATAAATCTACTATTAAGAGAGGTGATAACACATCTTTCATTGACCAGTCATGTCCTTCTTTTAATTTGGCACATGAACAGCTAGGAGAAAGCAAAGGAAAGTCTAGTCAAAAGCAACTTGCTTCAAACCAGGATGGCAGATGTGAGGTCACCAATGAAGCACTTCCATCTTTTTCTGATAGTTTTGTTAAATTAAGCCATGATAGCATTCAACAAGATATGGGGATAATTTCACCAGAACCCAACACATCAGCAAATGGTTCCCAAGAACTACATTGTCCAGAACATCCATTAGAGAAGAGGAAAAAACTTTTTACAGATAGATTGGTAAATTCTACTACATTAAATGAAGAACAATTACTTGCAAAGAATTTTAAGCAAAATGAGCAAAGAACCAATGCAGATGAGATGGATGCTGGCAAAGTTTCTGAAAGTGTTAGTTCAAATTTAAATGTTAATTCAAGTGTCCAAACTGGAAACATTACTGATGAATATGACTCCATGAATACTTCTAAAGATACATACTTCAGTTATATGAATGCTGGCCCACAGTCAGGCACTTTTACATCTGAGGACCCAACCAATAGTGGTGTCCAATCCATGACTTCAAGTAATAGCTCCAAAGAAGATAGTTCTAACTTGGGGACAAATGCAGATATTGAAGAAGAATCTGACTTTTCTGATAGTGACATGGACATTGAGGAACTCTTGGATAAAGGCTACCAGAGTAAGGCTGGTAAAGGGAAAAAGAGAACAATTGATGGGACCGAGAAACAAGGAAAAGGATCTAATCAACAGCAAGTAGATGTTCCCCAAGAGGAAAAGGAAAGAGGTGTGATCTCAATTCAGAAGAAAACTCTCTTAAAGAGTAAGTAAATGCTAAATACAGTGTTAAATAAGAATATCAAATTTATACAGCTGAAATTGATAAGGCATTCAGTAACCTTAATTAACTGGAACTTGTGAGTTGACCATAGCCTGAATTTTTACATTAACCTTTTAATATTTTATAATTCTCAGAACTGGGGATGGGGGCTCAACAAAGACGGGGAATGGAGAGCAAACCCATGACCCAAATCAGAGCCAAACCTCATCCCTGAACCTTGGATATACCATTATCAGAATTGAACATGCTCTCAATAGCATGACAGGTGTTAAATGACAAAAATCATTGCAGCAGGCCTTCATGTTTAAACTGGGCTCTCTGGTCCTTAACGCATGGACTGGGAATCTCTGTGCTAAGATGAACAAATCATATGCGTATTAATGAAATATGAACATCTGTTTTCAATACAAAGTGCACAACATTGCTTTACTTAATATTTCCACATTTTAATTTGTGTATATTGAAGATTCGCAGGGTACACTTCATGAATACTTAGATAATTAAATAGCCCTCGCAAACAATAATAACCCCTGTGAGCTATATTTTGTTACTCTTCAGAGAGGGGTAGAGAACCCATGGAAGGGCTCCCAGAACATTGGATATCTGTCTCGCATCGATCTGGACTTAATGTTTATATGCACAGGCCCAGCAGAGTGTGCACATGGTCCCGACCTTACTTTCTGGGTCCAGGATCTATACGGGTAAGTTCCATTTCATGGCCATGGTCATTTTATCATGGCCCTACACAAAGGTCTATGCATTGTCCAGATCTCATTCAATTTGTAATATCAAGCCTAATCTCTTCATCCTTCAAGCCATGGATAGCTTCTACAGTGCTACACTGGATATATGGTCTGCTCAGAATCTTCAAATATCATGGCCATACTTTGCATCCATAGGCTGTTCACCATGGCCTTGAAACATTTCCGTGTAGTCTGTTAAAACCTGTGTGAAGATGTACATAGGTCTTTTTCTTGTCACGCTCATAGTTAAAGGAATTGTTCAGTCCAGTGGGGTTCTGTGAAACCTAAGCTGAACAACTTCCTCTTATATAAACTTGGTTTATTGGTTTATTTATATCATCCTTCTAAAACAGTTGAACCTTTCCAAAATATTAATCTTACTTTTTGGTCTGTGACATGTACCTGGTAACACTTCCATATGTTTTTTGTATTTCATTATGATGTATAGATGTTCATTGAAATAACTTACAACAGAACATGGTGGTCAGTATGAAGTAAAATTCAGACTTTAAGAACAGCAGAAGGACAGAATTTTAAATGTCACTACTATAAGTTTTCAAGTTTTGGTAAACCGTAAATCGGTCTCTTTGATCTGCTTGATGGTAGCACAGGTTGCCAAAATACTGTTAAAAGCTTTTAGCTTAAAAATACTGCATCTCCTGAACAGTACATGCTGTTGTGTCATTCCATATATGAAATCAGCAAATGACTAGACTGGTCTTACTGGCTCAACTTTAGCAGCATGTGACTCGCCTCATTGCAGGCATTTAAAATTTGGGTGCCATGCCCACTATTGGGACAGTATCCATCCTGAGCATCAAAAATTTCAGGGATGCTTACTGTTGGAATGCCTGTATACAAAGTAACATCTATGGGGTCATCTATTGGGTTAACACACCATCCTAGTGAGGATTACGAAATGGTCGAGGACCTTCACACTGTGGACTTTTGGTTTGTTTGGAAACTTGCATCTTTGGAAGGTATGCAACACGGATATGTATGTGTGCGGGCACATGTCTCTGTGTGTGTGTCGCTTTGTATTGTATACACGATAAGTCAACAAGGGAATGATAGATTTTGTTATACTTAGTGTATGGATGCACCATAGTGAGTAGATGAACCATATTTTTGGGTGCTCATGTCATGAATATTAAATAGGTCATGGGATCAAATCTCAATGCCATAACTCGGCAACCAAAAGCCTCAAGTTTTCAAATATAGTGTGAACTTGTTGGTTGATAGCAGATACTTAAATTTGATATCATGCTTATTTATGAGGGGGTGGGGCTTAACATGATATTGTTTAAGGTACATTGTATACATGATAACTCAACAAGGGAATGGAAAATTGATCAGTGGACAGCAACTGAATTTCAAAATTAATCAGCAAGGAACCATGCAGTATTGTAGTCTATTAAACATTTGCTGACCTAAGAGATATCTTCACAAATCTCCCATTATATATGCTATTGATGATATACAGTAGCAGATATCTCAAGAACTTTCATATGCCTCTCTGCCAAACTTTATCAGTATTTCATTACTGTGATTAACTTCAGCACCATGATTAACAGATGGTTACTGTATGTTGGTTATATGTATCTGCTAGTGCATCTTTTATATTAGAATAGACTGCTTTAAATAACTTAGTTAATCTCAAGTAAGTGACCAGCAACTTATAATATGAGCAAATCATTGGTCAGTGCTCTAATTTCTCGTATACACTTCATGTGTGATTCTCTAGATTTTATTTTATTAACAGAAACACAATGTACCCATGGCAGCCATTCCATGCTTTCACTACCAGAATGCCAAGGAAGAAGAAAATGAGAAGAGTACTTCAGAAAATGCAGGTATGTTTTTAAGGCCATGTAGGGCAATAGGAGAACTGTACTTGACCATGCCATGGAGCTTAATCCTTCATGTACCAAGGGTGTAAAACATGATCGAACTGGATAATAGCATGGCTCTTTTAATACCACCTGATAATAAACAACGGTATTCCTCCTAGGTATGGCTAAATTTTCTGCTTGCAACTCGCAGTTCGAGGTATCTGTCCAACTGTTCTGACTTTGGTAAGTCTGAGTATTCTGCTTGCCACAAGGTGCTTGATGGGTTAAGTATGTGGGTGGAAAATAGTGGCATATCTATAGAAGGGGGTAGGTGTAAGTTCTTGTGAATACAGAAACCTGTTGGTGTCGGGTAGCCCTCAGAAAGTGGAAGTTAATAACTAAGTCTTGTAAAAGTAATATTCTTTTTATCTGTACATAATAACATGTCCCTCAATATTTTGGCCGTATAAAACCCCACCATTTCAGTACTACAGTTCTTCTCTTATGTGTTATGTTGGACATACTTTATATCTCATGCAATCATTGTTTCTTTGCACACAATATGAAGTCTTCATTTGTAATCATTCTCATGGTTGTTTTTACTATAATATTCTTGTACTTACTCCCCATGTGATTTTAAACTCTATTACCAGTTAACTGTAAACACAGAGAGTACTGAATGATTACAAGTCACGCATTGTACATTACTTCAGTTTTTGTTAAACTATCAATTAGTTTCCTTTAGGGTTGTGTGGTATTGAAAACTTTTATATCCAAATATCGGCAAAGGTTTCTTCATAATATTTATATATATATATATTGCCAAATACATTGTGTTGTGCTTTAATTAATTGGGTCATGGGGTAAAAGTTCAATATCTTCAAATTGCTATAATTCTTCAACCATACGTTACATATTCAAAGTTGTTATATAGTTGTAGGTTGATAGTGGATACATGTAGTGATGTGTGTTAATTAATTAGTCAAAGTCAACATCTTCAACAGTGCCCAATGTTGGGCTCTTGTTATTCATCTCTGTACAAGTCTTTAACATTATGACAAGGATAGACAAAGATTTCACTTCTTATTTGTTTGATCCACAGAATCTATCAAAAAGCAATGCTTGATATCCAGAGCAGAGAGTCACTCAGAAGAAACAACGATACAGAGTACAGCAGACAATACGACTGCTAGTGACCCAGGGATATCCGATGCTGCAGAAAAAAATGTAACTTCTAGTTCTTCTTCTGTGCCACAACAGACAGGAATACCAGCAAATGGACATGACCCTTATAAAAATAAACTGCATATGAGAGCCGATGAATCTCTTGGTGAGTTCTTTTATTAGATTATCTTGGTGGTTAGGATTTGGTGAGATGGGTATTTATCTCTCTACTTCACCAAGAAGATCATCATATGTTTTAAAAGCTGAATAGGGTTACACTTCCATATGACACAGTACATAGCCTCTCTCCCACATACCCCTGGCTACCTTAATGCCTACTTTGACAGCATCAGCCTACCTTGTCTACCCTCACACTAACCCTATGCTACACTGCAGCCTACCCTGGGCTATCCTCCCATATATCCTGGGCTACACTAACTCCAATGTTTTGCTAAACTCTTGCCTACCTGGGCTACACTACAATCTCCCCTGGGATTCACTCTCATATGCCCTGAGCTATCCTTACACCAACCCAGTGCTACATTGCCACCTCTCTGGGCTACACTCCCACCTACCTAGGCTACACTACAACCTACCATGTGCTTCACTCTGATATACCCTGGGCTACCCTAACACCAACCTGGTGCTACACACCAACTCCTTGTGCTACACTACAACCTACCCTGGGCTTCATTTCCATACACAATGTGCTGTAATATCTATCTAGGCATATTACATGGTCTATATAGCAACATGATAATATAGTAAAACAATGACATCTTTTATATTTGGAATTGTACTTTTAGGTTTGTAACATTGTCTGGTCACATTTTAAACAACTTACTTGCCTATTATGACCATTATTATTAAGTATAAATCCAGCTTCGGAATCCAATCTGCAGTGCTCTGGTTTATGTTGATTTTTTTCTCCTTGTTTTTTCCAGGGCCTACAGAGTTACAAACATATGCAAGAAGGTTGTTTGACTTTGAAGAAATTGAATTAAAAAGATTCCAGTGAGTATGAGCAGTACCATCACCAAGAAATCAATCACTTGTCTTGATTTGTCCTGATATAAATTGTAATCCATATTTTTTTATTCTGTCAACCCAGAATTTCAATTTGGATGTTGGATCTTTCAATGATTGTTTGTCTTTTTCCAACAGAAAATGGTCTGACAGACGAAAATATTGGAAGAAAGAGAAAGGAAATGATGTTGTTGACAGACCTCAGCTGGTAAGAGTTTGATTGGTCCCAAATTTGGGAATGCCAAGAATGCTAAATCCTGGTTCTAGAATAATAATGTTGTGAGATCTGGTAATAATCTTTTTTTCTCAACATTTCTTGTTTTATTTTTAAAGCCTACACTACCAACCTATGAATCTACTCATGCAAATGCTGGTCACATGGTCAACACAAAGAAAGGTAAGTGAATTTCACCCTTTAAACTAAGCTTTCGCAATATAGCCAGCATTGGATACCAAGATGATAATGCAGACTCACTGCCAGGCATGAATGACTTGGGGTGGGGGCTGCAAATAAAACTTATGTTGACAAACGTTTCAGTGCACAATGGGTGAGCATTTCAGATATCTCACCAAGCCCCTACATAACCACAACTCACCTGTTTTTATTGTCTCTATACCCTGCCTGAGTTGTGTAGGTGAATTCAGCCTCTACCATGTCAGCTGATTCTAGGGCATGAATCCTGCTTCCGGGTGACCTTTACCTTGTAATCGGAAATAGCAGAAAAAAACACCAAACTTTTAAACCTCTTCATTCCGATGATTAATATATCATAATAGTATTCTTAGCATGCTTCTGTTTTCTTTCTACAGAACTTGTCATGACCGTCAATGAAAAATCACCTGTTGCTATTCTCCATGAATACTGTCAGAAGGTGCTTCGAGTACTTCCAAAATATGCCATTGAAGAAAGCAGTGAGTATATCATATGGATAGATATTAATGTATGAAGAGAGACGTCAAAGAGAAAAAGACTTTGGCTTCCCCGTATTCCCTGTGAAGGAAATTTTTAGTTTATCCACCCCTACCTGTAAATTAGTGAGTAGAAGAATGCTTTTAATTTTAGTAGAGATCAAAGGTCATTTTAGGTCAACGGACCTTGTAAGCAAGCAAACTCAACGATGTCAATTTGGATAAGCCCCATACAAAGTTCCCTTTTAGTGAGTAGAAGAATGCTTTTGATTTTAGTGAGGTCAACGGTCATGTACGTAAGATCAACAGAGATCAAACTCTGAAAATATTGTAATCAGGCTGAATCAACAATGTATACTTGCATACAATGTATACTTGGTATGTTTG
>JAODAF010142561.1:0-10348 GCA_027574765.1 Molpadia intermedia | reverse complement strand
AAAGACAAAATAGGATGCTTTGCCCCGATCTTAGATTTTTAGTCCCCCCCCCTTTACTGCCACTGTGCATGGTACCCTATACCACACTATACATGGGGTGTATTAAACCTATTAAACCTTGGTACATCTGTGTTTGCAGTGTCCTCTGTTGCTGTGCTTATATTTAACCCTGTCAGTCGGTCACTACTGGGTTGGCAGGTCAATCATTTCAAGTATTTTTGGCATCTATGTTTAATATTTTCTCTTCTTGCAGGGATGTGCCCCGCGTCCGATGCCACAGAACAGGGAGGTTTATATCAACCACAGTATATCATCACATAGAGAAACGTCTGTGCCATATCAATATCCTGACAATACGATCATGTCCTCAAAGGTTAGTTGCCAAATTACAACATTGCCCAATGAAATATCTAGAGCAGAAATATGCAAAGACTGGGGGAGTCCTTGGGGCTCTGAAGGAATAACATGCCTGTCTGGTTATCAGATGAAAATTTTATGAATTTATTGATTGATTATAAAATAGCTTTTAATTTTCATCTACTTTGATGAAGGTCTTCTCAGTGACCTCCTGTTACCCTTCCTGTTCCAATGCGACAGACAGATGGAGGCACACACGTCTTACCGGTTCAGATGAAGCTGAAAACTGAAGTAGTTGCCTGGTTTATTGAGTAGGCTGACAGGCAGATGTCCCGTGATTGCTATTGATGACATCAACAACCTACATGCTGTGTTTGGCCTATTTCGAGATTTTTGGTCAACTGGCTATCCAGTTTTGTTCTGTTGAATTCTCCCGATACAAGAAGGGTTAAGCCTAGATAAACCAAAACAAATTTACCGTATATTGCGCACAGCAGTTTTTTGACCTGTAATCTGTTATGATATCAACAAAAAATGATGCAATGTTTCATATGAGGTCATCCATTAAGCAACCTCAAATTATATTTTGGTTGTCCGACAAGATTTAATATTGGATGAATGGACAATCATTCTTTTTCAGCCTTAAAAATTATCACATGACCTATATACTTCTATCTATCCAAGTTTAATAGTTAGTATATTATATGTATTGGTAACTCAGAGGGTTGCCAGTTTCAAATTGATAGTTCAGACGACCTACTGTACAGTATTTCCCAAATTTGTTTGTACCATTTTCCATTAAGAACAAAATGTTACAACTACAGTGTTGCTACTGTAAAAAAATCTAACATTAGGAATTAAAAAAAATATATGCTAAATAATAAATATGCCCCCTCCCAAAAAGAACTGCACATTTGTAATTTATTGATAAATATGGGCATTATTTAAATCAAATACTTTATTATATTAAATATTTTATCCTAATTTAGTTGGCTTCAAAGTACATATTGGACATCTTTGACTGTAATTAAGGCAAATATAATTTAGCTCTTGGCCAAACCAAGAATAATGAATTTTATCGCCAGAATTTCAAAATTTACTGATTTTTAATTTTTTTTTTTTTAATGTTTTCTAAATATTTCAATTAAATCCTGTGGATTTATAGCTACAAGCAGCTGCATGAAACCTACAGTAATTTAGGATTTAATAATATCAAGTATCTAGTTTGTGGGAATTCCTTTAATATTTTCACCAAACATTATTCTAGGCATCATTACCATTGGCACACTTTAATGTCACCTACTACACCCTGGGTACCCATGGTAATGTACATTAACTTGTTTGTCTCTTAGCAACACAAAACTGTCTGTATTTTTGAAGAAATTATTTGTTTCATTTGAGTACATTTGCCTTCATGATTAAACAGGTGTTCACATCATTCCGGTTCAAAGATCATTTAAGGATACTTTTACATTTCCGTGAAGCTGTAAAAGCCCTATCTGGCAGTAGTGAGTAGGCAGGGGTGGCACCAGTGGGGGGAGTACAGGGGAGCTCTATTTTCCCTGTTGGGGAAATTAAAAAAATAGAAAAAATATTTCCAAACTGATACTTATATTTGACCTACTGTCTAGACTCTCTAGCCTATGTCATTTGAATTCAGGAAGTGACATATTAGCTATATATATGTATAACCTACCTATATACTACTTTATGGTTAGTATATTTATGCTATATTTAGCTGTATATTATGCAATATTACAGTATGAACCGTTGATGGTGGTGTAGTATTGGCCGTGTACATCATAACACATAAAGGGGCATTCTACAATACTCATGGACAGAATGTTCATATGACTGAAAAACCTCTTTAAATATTGAAAAATATGTTCAATTTGTTTATTCATCATTTTCCAACTCATAGATGTTGTATATAATTGGGAAAGGCAAAGATTGGAAATATGGAATTGGTTAAAAGCAGTTTTGACTCTTTTTTTTCAAAGTGGATTCATGAGCTGTGTTTAATAGCAGAATAGAAATCTGGCAAACTGTATCAACCCAAATGGGACTTGAACCTAGGACCTTTTTTATCAAATGTACAGTAGGGAGGTCTGTTCATTGAGACCTCTCATAGCAGACTCCATATGATCTATCCTTCTGCCTGATTGGTTTATTGGAAGGGCACATCCAT
This sequence comes from Molpadia intermedia, assembly GCA_027574765.1. Classification (NCBI taxonomy): domain Eukaryota; kingdom Metazoa; phylum Echinodermata; class Holothuroidea; order Molpadida; family Molpadiidae; genus Molpadia; species Molpadia intermedia. The sequence goes on along the minus strand of JAODAF010142561.1, from coordinate 7,803 downwards.
CAAGCTCCAGTGGTGTCTGAATTGTTTTGCTCCAGTGCATTATCATGCAAATGTTGTTGTTTATATGTATTGTTTATGTAATTGTGTTGTGTTCAGGGTTATAGCCACGCCGGCCGGGCATAGCCGGCATGGACGCTCGCCGGCCGGCACTACGAGTAAATTGGCAGCTTACCGGCGGCCGGCACAAAACCCAAAAAACAATGAAAAAAAATTGATTTGACTCAAACATTACATCCTTAGAACAAAAAATGAAGTCTAATGCAATTGAAATAAAGTACAACACTGGGAATCTAAAGGGTGATATTGCACAATTCACACAGAAGACTCAGTCACCTTTCATTCGCAGCTAGCTTTGTTCAGTCCCGATAGCTACACTACCAAAGAACCCAAAGGACTTTGCCAACATGCATGTAGAAAAATTCAAGGACCCGGAATGTGCAGGTAAAACAGCCGGCACTCAAAATCTTCTAGCTATATTCCCTGGTTGTGTTTAACCTTTTGTTGTAACTGCATGCTGTACTGTATGTCAATGCTTGAACACTAATACACCTGTACATACTGTATATTCACTATGAACAGACTCACCATGGTTCTTTTTGGTTTTAAATTTATTCTATTGATTATCTATCGGACTATCACATAATCACAATGGATTCATGGTTCTTTTGTCACACTAGTTGAATCTTATCTTCTGCAACTCCCAAAAATGATCTGAAAAACAGAAATGTTGATTGATTGTAAAACCTGCTGGGGTACACGATGAAAACTGATATTTCAAATAGACCGGATTTGAGGTTGGTGCGTTTTTGGTTGATGGTTGAAAATATAACCAGAATAGACATGATTTTCAGCCAAGAACCATGTTGAGTCTGCTCATAGTGATTATATTTTATGACTATTGGTTAATTAGTATATACATTACATGTATGTAGCTTTAATTTGCACCAACTAGTGTAGTTAATTTATTTCATTGATAAATGGATCAGTGCTATTTAATTACTGTATGCCCCAATGGTTACACTATGCCATTGATGGCAACCTTGCATACGGTACTGTATATATGTACAGTATTTTCTTAATGGCAAGAAAGCAGGAGAGCAAAGCTACCAACAAACATTTATATATTCCCCAATTTCTGGTTGTTAAGTTGTAAAAGCCGACAGGAACACCAGTCTCTCTGACTTTACTTTTGTATGGAATCACGTACATGTATGGAATCTGTATTCCATACTTTATGAGAGAAAGTAAAACAACTTGAAAATCCATACATGGGGCAGAGTGAGATTTACAACACTTACTAACTTACCTTGTTTTTACATCAATAGGCTATAGCATATTTAAACTTACTGGCCTTTTCTTGTTTATGGTCACATTCACCCAGCTCCAGTTGTCACTTTCCTGACCTGTAACCCCTGAGGGTGCCATTCTACAATCTTCAACAAACTTGTATGGGACAAACCCCGCTCCCCACATCAATGTTGGACTCTGAATACATTTGCTCCAACATTGAATGAGGGGTGGAGTGCAGATCTGAAGCCAACGCACGATAAAGAGTAGCAAATGTCCCATGAATTTTGTCAAAGATTGACTTTCCTTGCTTCCTCTTATTGCAAGGTTTCTAATGCACACCCTCTCCAAAAATATATGGAATTATTGGTTTATTTTGTGTTCAAAACTTTCATATGGTCGGGAGTAATGGAACCAGTGAGATATATGGCTTAACCCTACCCTGGTTACTACCCCAGACAAGGTTCCCAAACCACTGATGTCAATGTGTCAATGAATTGACTGGCCGTACATACAGTACATGATATATATTCCTGCTTTTAATGTACTAGTAGTTATACAGTACATAATGTAGTGTCTGTGCTCTCAATCCATTCATTGTTGTGATCTTATCTGTAATGCAAATATACACCAAAATCTCAGTTACATGAACAGTTTATTTCCTGGTTTGGAGTTCCGTAATTCCATTACTAAACTCGGCCATAAAAATACCGAGCCTCACAGCATGCTACAGTACTAGCTCATGTTTGTTTATGTTGGGATGTGTATTTGAACTGTTTTGGAATCTGGATTGAGTGTCATTTCCTGAAATTCCAATTTATCATGTTTTAATTAATTGGAGATTTAAAATTTTAGCTATAAAAATCCATCTGACAATTGAACATTGATATTTTTCTTGGCAGAAAAATTTGTATTTTTTGGTTATTTTACATAATTTGTTAATGAAAATGGTTGTTACAATATGTTGCTATTATGAAAAAGATATGATCACACTGTAGGTGTAGGGCACCGATATAGGGCCCCCCCCCCATACATGGATGTGATGTTAACAAAAGTTATATCTGTAGTATTAATTATAAAAACAGTCACAGTTCAATAACTATTCCCAAATCTTTTCAAAACTTTTCAAACCCAATTTAAGTACACTTATCAAACTGAACAAAAGGAGAATGGGAACTTCTAAAAGTTTAAATCTCTTTGTTAAAATGATTTCCTTGACCTTGTTTGTTTTCCTTGTTTTATATAAATGTTGATTTCAATATTGTTTGTAAATAGTCAGCTACAGTTTTCAGGTCTGCAGAGTTTGTTTCCATTAAAGGTGCTACATTTTTTAGGGGGTGGTGAGCGGTTGAATCCCCCTCAGAAAATGCACCTCAGCAATCTGCCATTTGCTATCTAGACTACCACCTGCTAGAAAATCTTCCATGTCTGTCATACTCTGCTCTTCCAACCCCCTCCCCCTCCCCCTCTCCAAGCCTGTACAAAGAAGTACTGTAGAGTGTAGACATCATCATTTAGATCCCTGGTATTCAAATTCTTTTGCTTGGTGACCCCAAATTTCACATCTTGGCAATCCATCATTGGCGGTTATGGTGGTCTGGGGAAGGGGTATAAATGGAAACCCCCCTGCTTAGATGCAAAATGCTACTATATTTTGCAACTTTTTAATTAATTTATGTTTCCACTTGCTAGGTTAGCCTGCAAGATATTTTTTCTTTCGATTTGTTAATTTTCTTCCAACAATTTTTTTGCCGGCCCTCCAAAATATTTTGGGTGAGCCTAAAAATGGTCACAACCCCCAGTATGAATGTCAGGGATATAGGTGATACCTGTTGAAGCCTTTTCTGATCTCTGAGATGAAAACTACTTCCGAACATATATAGAACTAGCATAATGTTTGTAGTGCTTTGGTGCTATTATGTAGATATTTTCAAACCCCTAATCCCTCTTCCCTGAAACAAATAGTTAAATCAAAGTGCTATATACTTAGTTGCAGGTATACATTACATTGGACACTTAATACACCAATGTCTGCCTGTTTGATATTTATTGTTTGACACACCTAACACCTCTAAAAATCAATACCTGTAAGTGCAGAATGTAACGAGAATCCACAGGGTGGAAATCTCAGCCAAATCACAGCCAACACATACAGTACAGTAAATGTAATGGTATAGAACAAACTTACACAATGGTATAACTAGAGATAACCAGATATGGGTGGGATGGGGTGAGGCAGGGAGGTTGCCCTAGAGAGGTATACACCGTATATGCCTCCTTTATAAGGTACATGGAACAGTGACATTTCTTGATTCTTTGGGGATTTGTTGGAATATACATTAACATGTTATGGTCTCAAAAAGTGCAAAAGAGGATGGGTGGGCAGAACAGGAGCGATGGACCTAGGTGGTATGTTGATGGAGGTGCATTTGATGGGGCAAAGCAATGTTTTTGGTGTAGACTGAAAATTATGACAAAAGAAAAAAAAGAAAAAGAAAGATGGGTGGGATAATATGTGACACAATATTTTATGTTTCATTCATAGGACCTTTGGTTCAAAGCCCTATGGTCCACAGTGTTTGACTTCTGTTCTTCAGCGATGATATTGTGCTCTGAATCGATAGATTGTTTGATTGGTGGCAACATTATGGTTTTGGGCTATTACCCTGATTTTGTTATATTAACATTACTAACTTACCTTGTTGATACAGCAATATAGCATATATTCCTAACCACTAGCCTTATTACAGAGGAAAAGTGGTCACCATTCATCCTCATTTACCATTCACCCACCAAAAAACATGGATTATAACAGATTTATACCTTTTTTGGCTCTGCATGAACTTTCAGTTTTGGTTGGAAGCTACAGAACATGAGAGCTCCTTTAAAAGTAATTTTGAATAATTCCATAGTTGCCAAGGTACATTAAGTATAGATGCTCGTAAATACTCAAACCAGTAAGTTTTGGGGAATTTATGCTGATCAGTTGTATGAACAAATTGCTTATGTCAGGCATATTACCATTATTATTGAGTTGGAAATGACAAAAAAGGACTTTAATTAATGAAGATGATCAGTAGTAATTATTAGTCTCTGAGACCTATTTAATGTAATTTTGAGGGCATATTACATATATATCATAGATTGTGACACATTTCAGTACATTCTGCGTGTGATCCATATCAGTTCTGTTGGGTGATGGATGTGATATTTGGTAGATATGATGGCCATGGCTAATGACCCCTATTGCTTTTGTTGCAGGTCGCATGAATATTAATGAGTGGGTGGGACTTAACATAAAATTCTTCTAAAGGTTAATATATTTGGCCTTTGTATGGTTCAGTCACTTCATATTATTTAGTACGATGGTATAGTATTCACTATGAGCATACTCACCATGATTCTTGGCTGAAAATCCTGTCTGTTCTTTTTAACCAACAACCAAAAAAGCACCGACCTAAAATCTGGTATATTTGAAATATGTTTTCAGGCAGGTTTTACAATCAATCTACATTCCTGCTTTTCAGACAGTTTTGGAGTTGCAGATTCAGTTGACAAAATAATCCTAACACCACTGTGGTAGATATTTTGAAATCAATAGAATAAATGTAGAATCAATGTAGAACCCCCAAAAGAACCATGGTGAGTCTGTGCATAGTGAATATACATGAGTTTTTGTAGTGTACAAAATGTTGTCAAGTTATGACTGGGAGCACCTGATGGAAAGGTCTATATAACGCTTGTAGCAAGAAGAGAAGAATTTCCTTCATGTACAGTACCTGGGTAGGCTTACTTGAGTATCCTTTTATAGGTTCTCAGTAATTCTACGCTCAATTTCAATTTCATTTTCATTATTAGAATTTGTTCCAACCCTGCTTCTACATTTCATGGACTAGTGAAAAACATCTGCATACTGACATTTTCTTGCTAGTAATCTGATGAAAACACCAATCTGTGTGTTTTAAACTACTTTCAACATTTTTGTACTTTTATACAATTGTACCATTACCCATGGATGCATGTTATTGATTACTTTGAAATGGTCTAGAGATTGTTCAGAGACCAGTCACTATGGTGATATCTGCTTGAATGTAAGTAATGAACAGGAAAAATAGAAATTAGTCACAGAAGTGTAAAAAATCTTTCGCTACATTTACTGCGGAGAAAACTTTAACTCAAGATATTGCATTGTACTTTTATGGTTGTCTACTAGAAACAACGACATAATTAAAGTGTACAGCATGTATTAGGAGGCTAGGAGCATAGGATTCATACATTATTGAGGAGACTGGGCAGACCAATGAAAAGAGAGGGTTTATGACTGTCTTACTGCCAGGCAAAAGACAATGCCTATATATACATGTAGGCAAAAGACAATGCCTATATATGTAGGCAAAAGACAATGCCTATAGATGCATTCCCATAGCAAATGAAACTATTGTGTAAGGAAGATACAGTACAAGGATAATGAGCTGGTAAGGAACATGCAAGGAAAATGTCAGGAATTTGATCTATTCCGTACATGGTCCCGATCATACATGACAGATCAATGAACAGAGGGTATTTACAGCACTTACTAACTTACCTTGTTGATACATCAATATAGCATATTCCTAGCCACTAGCATTATTTCGGAAAGAAACTGGTCACTCCACACTCCCCTAGTGGCCGACTTCGGCCAAAGGGTGCCCCATTCTTATTACTTCCGCCATTTTAACATGCTCATGTTATGGGGATTTTGGGGATTTTATGTGACTGTCATACTGCCAGGCAAAAGACAATGCCTAGATGCATTCCCATAGCAACATGAAATGCAACTATTGTGTAAGGAACATACAAGGATAATGCAAGGCTGGTATGGAACATGTAAGGAAAATGTATGGAATTTGAATTATTTCTTACATAATCTTTACATGACAAATCAATGAATAGAGGGTTTTCATGTGACCTCACTGTATGTTATCACTGTCATACTGCCGGGCATAAGAAAATGCCTAGTGGCTTTTGTGTGTGCCACCACACAATTGTATTATATAGTAGATGGCCCCATGCTATGTCGATGTTCCCTATTGTTTTTGTTGCAGAACGATCTCATAAATATTATAAATATGATGGGTAATGAGTTGGCAAGCTTTACTAACTATCCATAAAACATGGTATAGGTATGTTAGGTATGTGCTCATGTTCATTCTCATTAATATGCCTGAGTGGGCGGGGTTAATAAGCTTGTAAACTTGGTATGTATATCGATAAAGACATGATGGATCAATATTTTGTGTTATTGTAAAACTTGACAACTCATGATTGGAATGTTGCAAAATCTCAAATGTTTGTCTATAAGATTATCCATAATTCCCATAATTTGGCCATCAATCACCTTTGTACTTATCTGCTGTTTTTGTGATAAATGCTGTGTTGCAGTACATCAAGTGGATCAATTTGTCGAAGTCAGTCTCTCTGAGAATGTCATATTCAATACATGACACATTGTAGTATCTACAAGAGTCTATTCTTAATGAACTTCTGTTTACTGAAAGAACGTTCTCCGAAAGAACGAACAGTTCCCTATCCCGAGTGTTGCGGTTATGCTTTGGTTCTTATCTGAAGTGATGTTTTGTGTTGCTCTACTGTAATCACTAATCATTATGACGTCACTCGACAAAAAAGTTAGGAGAATAAACTTTCATCAGTGAAAAATCATCAAAATTACAAAGCCCAAAAAATCATGAAATATGTGGAGGTCCCTGGTTGTGGAGGCCCAGGGGCAACTGCCCATGTTGCCCATTGCTAAATCTGGCCGTGGCTATCTATATCATTAACAGACACAGTATTAAGGTTTTCTTTTTGAGGAATTCCGCGAGTTGGGAACTGTTGATAGCGCTCTATTCACCTAAGTAGTGTACATACAGTATTTTCTATATAAAGGCTAGCTGAGGCTATTGAGGGCGGCACAATGCTATATATAGGTACAGGGGAGGGAGCAACATAGACTAGCTAGAGGGCAGCATATTGGATAATATATAGGTATAGTCCTGAGGAAATTGTTACAACAGTGAAAAGTGTAATTAAGAAGGCCACAATTATGAAGTAACTTGTATCATGCATGCTCATAAATACTCAAGCCAGTAACATTTTAGGAATCTATGCCATGCAGCCCTGCTAGAGTGATTGAGATGGAGCTATGATATTTCAATGGCATAGTATAATTCAGTGTAGATGGCACATTATTGGTTGTGTTAAAATAATTATATGCTGTATATGTTATAAATTTTGTTACACTTAATACTTTTCTCTTTTCTTTTTCAGTATTCTGCCTTGTCTTTCTTTCCAAAAAACCTTTTCGAACAATTCAGGAGAATTGCTAATTTCTACTTTTTATGTATTGCAATACTTCAGGTAAGTAAACTATGTACAGTAATTCAGGCATGTAGCCAGAGATTTGTAATGGAATGTTATTGATGTACTATGGTTTTCATCAGCGCTGGAGGAAAATTAAATTTACCGGTTTCTATATGC
>JAODAF010142450.1:0-10350 GCA_027574765.1 Molpadia intermedia | reverse complement strand
TTTTCTGTTTTTGGCCAACGCACACGGACATCAGAAAACACGAAACGCCGTTTTTTGTTTCTCGTTTCGTGTTTTTTTAACGTCCGTGTGCGTTAGGCTTTATGTAGGCTATGTGGTGATACATTCAGTTGATTGACAGCCGGCTGGTGTGACCACCCACCTATACTACTAGTTTATTGTATTGAACTAACACCTGTAATTGTCAAAATGACGCCAGGTGTGACCCTGTATACGGCCGTTGCGATTGTGCTGCTGGTTGGAAGGGACGGTCATGTGATAGGAAATGCCCGGATACGAAATATGGGCTAGGATGCAATCATATCTGTCTCTGCCAGGAAGGAACATGTCATCATGTGACAGGTGAAATAATAATAATACTACGGTACCGTACAATTTTAACACTGATAGCAATGTGAAAAGTTTTTAAGGACTGTAATGAAACTGTTTGAACTTGGATCACTTGGATCACGCCACACAAACAGATTGAAGAACGTGATTCGCGTCACGTTTAAAACCAATGGATCACTCTCCTCGCAAACTCGCATACGAGTGCTTCAAACAATGTAGTCTATACGAACCCCGCTCATTACACTAAACTATAGAAGCACGTTGATGCTGAAGCACGCAAACTGTTGCCAACACGTGTGTTAAGGCCCATTTTGTAACAAACATTGCCCCATTTTGAAATTCTCTTTTAAATTGTGACCCCGGATTCTTTTTGCATCTCCAAATAACCGGATATTATTTGGCTAAACTTCGGTTCAACTCGAAATATACAGGCCTAATGTTAACACCTCTTAAACAATTAAATGAATTAATTACCTAAAACGGCTCGAGGGCTCTTTCAGTATTTTTTGCTAATTCAGTCTTCTCCCGTGGTTGTGTTCTTCGACGACGTTCCGACTTCACATGGGGTGATGTCCATCAACGACGCTACCATTCAGTCTGTTTCAAGTCACCCACTGGCTCTTTACGAAACTACAGTGTTTGTTACCAAGATGGCGATTCAGCCTAGTCCTTTACGAAGTTTGGCCCCGTAGCAACTTTGATCAGCAACTTCTCTATCTTCTAACAACTAACTCCTTCAGTTACGCCTGTCATAACTTATTTTAACGTCTTCTCCTGTTGATTGCAAATAATAATCTCCTGTGTTTATTTATGTGTTCTCTTATATATCCATCGAGAGGAATTTTCTAGATAGTTCCGGCACAAACATACAATAACACGCTATTTTCAAAAATCATGCAATATCCTACTTATGCGCACAAGCACAATGAGTCATCCTTTTATGAGAAATCCCGCGGCTTCTGGAATTATCTGAGAAGTGACGTTATTCTTTAAATGTAGGTCAGTTCACACTGGTACCAACCGTTTAATACTGATAAGGGAATTATATATAACAGGTCGTAATTTATTGCATTATTACACCATTAACGCCATAACTATACACGACGGAAGCAATAAATCACATATCTACCAAGCGAGACAATCAGATCTCGGAATCTGCATTCTAACAAAATAGTTTACCAAAGAGTTTTCTAAATTACTTGCCGGAGTATGAAAAACATTATCTATTAAATTATCTATAAACATTGGTATTGTGCTCAAATGTGTCTTTGAATGTTCTAATATTTGCAATTTAAGGGGTTTAAGAAAGAAACTTAAACTTACTCGAAATGAATCGTATACATAGAAAACTATTAAAAATAAATAAGGTTTTAAGACCTCACAAGGGTTAATATATTACTTATATTTTAGATAATGATGAATGTGAAAGCAACCCTTGTCAGAATGCGGGCGTTTGTGTTAACTTGTACCAACGATACGCTTGTCAGTGTCCAACAGGATTCTCGGGAGATCACTGCGAGGAAGGTAATACTATAGTAACAATATCGTAAACAGATAAATGGCTTTATAGAACAGAACATGTCCTATGGGAAATTTCAATTAATGTTTATTTCGGTTTAATATTTGCAAACCGAAATTTAGTATGGCTAATATATAAACAATTTGCTTTACTTCCTTATATGCAAAATAGTAAATGCAGTATTTGTAAAATCATGCTCATTACACGTGGTATCACGTCAGATATAGCTCTATTTCAGTTATTTGGGAGAATCTTCGGTTATCTTAACCTTGCTTGCAACTTACTTGGTAAAAACAGCTGCACGTATATCGGGTTCGAATTCTGCTCGTACTCAAGTTTCTCCCAACTCTGATATTCCTTCCCTTGTTCATAAAGTGGAAGCGCCAGTTCTTGGCCTAGCTGGTTAGGGCAATTGTACGTTGATCAGAAGATCCTGGGTGTGGTTGGCAATTTTCACCGTAGCAGATTGTCCACTCTGTTCCTTGTATATCCTTTGCCCCCGTACGGTATGTTTACTTTCCGTTTGCGGGTCCATTGGTGGTTTACAAATGTTCAGTCTGGAATGCATCACTTTCCGTGATCTCCGCTCAAAACAACTGCATTCACACGTATAGTATTTACAGTTACGACAGGATTTTGACTTATTTGCCAATAATAAGGAAAAATTCGACCAATTCAGTCGGTGACAGACATTGCAGCAAGGGACGTGAACCTGCCACGCAACTCAATACTCCCCAAAGGACAAAAATCTGCAAATAAGTCAAATTCCTTTCATTGTTTCATGTGTGACATCATTAGTCATCACTTTGTTTGATTACGCCCTGCAGTGTCAATTGATTACTTTTGGGGAGACTTGAGTCTAGTTCCTTGCTGCAATGTCTTTCGCCAGATGAGTTCGATAGCCCAAATGGCAGAGGATGTTGCGCGTGCAGCAACGGATGCGGGTTCGAGTCCTGCTCGTACTAAATTTTCCCCAATATTGAACAATTCCTTCTCTTCATATATGCGAGGCGCCGGTCGGATTTCTCGACAAAATCTGCCAATATATCCTTTCGTTGATTATTATATTAATCATAACACTAAATCAAACCTTTAATATTGCATAGTTCAGCTAGTTTTATTAAATTGTTATTTGCAGTTGAAACCTGTCACTGTAGCGTATGGGGAGCGTCTCACAGTTTGAACTTTGACCAACGTGAAATTACTTTCCAGGGCGAATGCGAGTATGTGTTGTCTCAACATAATGAGTCTCAGTCGGAACATTCTGGGCTACCGTCATTTACGTTGATTGCACGCTACCATAAACGTAGACCTACAGATCGTGTGACTTATGTTACCTACATCAGATTACAACTCAATGACAGAGACTACAAACTGCAAAACAAACTTGTGTACGTGGATGGTAACCAGATTCTTACACCGTTTAGTTTTGAAGGATTGACAATCACCCTCAGACGAGATGACGCACTGGTAAGGTTTACACATTAAAGTCCTGGTCCGTCGATTCGTAACAAAATTTGGGTTGTGGAGGAGGGTAGCATATTCAAACCTATAAATTTTGGACCTTTCTGGATAACACTGTTTCTTCTAATTCATATAGTCAATAAAAAATTGTCAACGAATTCATCTGATATATAAACAAATCTAATTACCAAAACCTAAACATCTTACTCCAATTGTTCTATTCTTAAAGGTCCTTGCAACAGACTTCGGACTTTTCGTGGAATACACGGACTCGGCAGTATATGTGACCTTACATGGAAAGTATACCGGTAATATTAATGGTGTCTGTGGAGATTGTGACGGAAACCCGGACAACGATTGTGAAGGAACGGTAAATACATGGATTATGATTGAAATGAAAATCATTCGATATATTTATCTAATATCGTCATACTAATATTTGTACTTAACATTGAAAGTCTATTCATTTTAACAATCTTGGTGAAAAAGGCTTTACGAAATAAGGAGGTTTGCGCTATGGAATGCATTCATAATCTATTAAACATTCATTATGGTAATATTTGGGAAGAAGTAAACTAAAAATCGATTTTCCTATGTGCATGCTAGGAAACGTAAGTATGTGTTGTCATTTGTGGATATACGAACAAATTTTGTTCTTATTATGTGATATTATTTACATATAATGTGGTGTTTCTAGCTAACATCCTTACTCATGTATCGTCATTCAAGGACTGTTAATACGTACATTATCATTGAACAAGTATTGTTTATCATTTTGCATTCAATCATATTTTAAGACTATAAGAGCTATAGCAAAGTGTGCAAAGAGTTGGGCTGTATCGGATGACTGTGAACCACCATGGCCATTTGATGCCTGTCTGGAGAAAATGCAAAACAGAGCTCAAGCAAGGGAATTATGTTCAGTATTGACGGATGATGAAGGTAGGTTATCTACGCATTATCATTTGATTTCCATGTAAACAAGAAACAAGTAATATAACTGTACCCTGTGCCAACTGGTGCCGTCTGTCCTGAAATATTTAAGCCTACATTACTAGTTGTAGGTACTGCGGAATGTTTGTTAGCATTTATCGTAGAGGGTTCGGTTTATGAAAAGTCATTAATATTGCATTTAGCTAAAGGAAACATAGCGTTCCTTGTCTACATGGTTTAATGTTCCCATGAAAGTTTACTCTTTGAATTTTTATTCAGGAATATTTAGTGACTGCATCGAGGTAACCAACCTCTGGCCTTTGAGGAAGGTTTGTCAGTTTGATCTCTGCAATTCGCTGCCAGATGAATCTGTACTCTGTAGTCATCTTGAAAACACAGTTATGGTTTGTCGGGATAAAGGAGTAGATATCCCAGACTGGCGAGATCAATTCCCAGAATGTGGTAAGTACTTATTCCGATACATCGTTCAAGACTTGTATCAAGTTCATGATTATTTAACAGCTTGTAAGAGTATTTAGCCAGCCATGGATGATTTCGAATATATATTTTTCATTCCCTGTTTGTACGTCTGTTCGTATCGAAATATCCGTTCTATCAATCAAAAAATCTCTTAACTACATTAAATTTAAGTTTTCAGTCGGAAGTGCACTTGTTTTTAAAGCTGCATCTTTTTGGTAAAAAGAAACTTTCAACAAGCTACCATGTAACGACAAAACATTATTTTGAGTGTTTACATTACATAGTATTATAGCATTACATAATTGCTTTTCTACTACAAATAGCCAACCCCTGTCCAGCAGGTACAACATACAATCCGTGTGGAACTGCCTGTCCTACTACTTGTCTTGGAGAGGTTACTGACTGTATCTATGAATGTCTTGAGCAGTGTGAGTGTCCAGAAGGGCAAGTCATAGCTAATGGTCTGTGTATAGAAAGAGATCAATGTGGATGTCAATTAGACGATGGGAGTTATCTGTCAGTGAGTAATTGTCCTTTCGTACGAGTACTATTGTTGGTAATTACATTGACTAATAACATATCAATTTATTAATATATCAATAATGGTAAAGAAATTGAATGCAATTGATGACCAGGTTAATCTTTCAAGTTGCAACAGTATTAGTAATTACTAAGTTTGTTGACATATTATGACGCCATGGTATGAACCGTAAGTCACATTTCAAGTACGGAGTAGTTTTTATAATGTTAAACACTGGTTGTACAGCTGTCCGGCAATCTTCAGATACCAATTGTCAACCTGCCAAAATCGCTGGAAAACTGCCGGAAAACATGGAAATTGCTTTGTCGGTTTGCTATAAAATCTGTATAGCTCGGCGACAATGACGAGCATGACGTGGATGTTGTTGCCCACAAACTATTCATGTTAGTCATGCATATAGTTTCTCTTACCAACATGCGTTGCACATATAGTGTTAATGAAGCGATATATCATTCACGTAAATAATCAGTATATACAACACGGTTTCTGAATATATTACTTAAAATGTTTCAGGTAGAGCAGGAAGTATACAATCAGGATTGCAGTGTAATATGCACATGTACTGCTGGACGGATTACTTGTCAATCCACTCGTTGTCATAATGACGCTCAGTGCCAACGAAAGAATGGTGTTCAAAGTTGCTATTGTAACCATGGGTTTGAGGGAAATGGATTAACATGTACCCCAGAGGGTAAGTGATATTTAGGGTGACACACATTAATTCAGTTTGCAATCTGGTGGAAAGTGGTTGTACACACGCACTTGTTGTATGTGTTTGGAAACCGTTTCAATTAAATGTGATATTGTGACCTGGCAAATATTCGATCAATAAAAAAATGTCTATGAAATATTATTAAAACCGATCATTTTTACCTTGCCGTTTTTAGAAACATGCCGATGTACCGCCTGGGGTGATCCCCATTACACTACATTCGATGGGGTGAAGTACGATTTCCAAGGCGACTGCGAGTACACGTTACTGAAACCCTGCACAGGTTCAGATCAACCAGATTTTGAGCTGATTGGCAACAACCTAAAAAATTCCCCAACAAACAGGGTATCATATTTACGAGAAGTTAGGTTAGTAGTTGGTGGCAAAGTTTACGAACTTCTTCAGAGAGGCGCTGTCATTGTTGATGGGGAGAATATCATCTTTCCCTATGAAGATAACAATGGAGTTCATATATCTCAACCAGGAAATACAGTAAGTACAGTTTGATATCGTGAAGGTATTTTCAATGTGTAGTACACCTCAGTTATTGGTTTACCTTTCTCAGATACATACAATTCTTAGGAGAATCCGGATTCTACGCATTGTCAATAACATGCCAATTTACAAAGAAAAGCTGTTAACAGTAAAAAAAGGCGTATACTATGTTTGCATTGTTTAATGTCATTATTCTCCTTTTCGTGTCATTTTTTTACACCTGTAGATTATGTACACTGACTTTGGCCTGACAGTTCTCTGGGATAATGATCACGCATTGACGGTAACCTTGAGGAAGAGAGCTTATCTAGACAACACATGTGGCTTGTGTGGAACATGTAATGATAAAATATCTGATGAATTTCTAATGAGCTCATTAGAACTGGTAAGTTCTTTTTTCGGATAATATATCCTAAGAAATATGCAGGTACCTTAATCCATTAAACCATGATGCCAAATTTCTAAACCGTATTTCTATTTCTAGACAAGTAATCCGTTAGACTTTGGGTCCAGCTGGAAGACTGGTGACCGACAATGTCTTGATCCTCCTGATGAAATTATTTGTAAAGCTGGCCAGGAAGCTGAAACTACAGCTATGAGTTCGTGTAATGCTATCATTGATCCATTTGGTGAGTGAAATTACATTTTTCTACTACTCATCCAATATAACACAAAAGTATTACGTCCATGTTATAAAAAGAGCCATAAAGCCAATATTGTAAAAGAAAGCTTTTACTATTATTTTATTTCAGGTAAGACATTCTAAAAAGTATGAAATATATTTCATATATTTACTTCAAATGCGGCAAGTTATAAAATATATTTTGGCTATTTCCATAGGTGTACTAGCTGTATGTCATGATTTCGTGGATCCTACGCTCTTCTTCGAGACGTGTGTTTATGACGTATGTGCCGGCGTAGATGATGATGCCCTATGTCATAATATGGAGGCGTATGTTAATGAGTGCATCTTTAATGGAGGAACTGCTAATTATTGGTGGAAGGATCGACCAGAGTGTCAACCAGGTAAAATATTTACTTTACAATAACAGGCAACATCTCATATTATTAACCGGATCTTTTAATGTTAAGAACATGGTTTAAATGTGTTGCTGAAGGAGTTTGAATTATCAATTGAACAATACATTTAGCTCGTTCTAGACAAATATTAATTAACCTGCAGTATATTTAGTCGAGATTTTATTACTCCTGGAAGACTAGTTTACTTAACAAACACATACGTTGCAACTAACGGTCTTACGTGCATCGACGGTTATTGTAAATATATGTGATATAAACTATAAATGTGATATTAGCTCACTTTTTACAAATAAAGATACTGACCACAAACATTGATCCTCAATCAATATACCATTCAGGAACTAATATGCAAACATATTTATTATGATGCAGAATGTCCGAGTTCATCTCGTTACATATCTAACTATCATGGTTGCCCTGCAACATGTGCTCAACCTGATGGAGACCCAAACTGTCCATTTGAAACAATGCCGGTTTGTCTCTGTAAGACACCTCAACTGCTGGATGGAGATGAATGTCGGTTGGTTGAAGATTGTGGCGGCTGTCATCTTCAGAATGGAGGATATATACAGGTATGGCGGGTATCTACAGGTACAGGTACTAATATAACATTACCTCTATAATTTGGCTACAGCTTTTCAGCTTGGCCCCCCGTGACCCTGACAATGGATGAACAAAAAATACGAAGAACAGCTCGGCTTGACATCAGGCATGAACCCATTGTATTAGACGCATATGACGATAAATTGGCGACTGACATCGATGTCTCACTATATGTTTGCAAATAGCTTACTGAAGATGTCTTACTCAAGATAGTTTAATCTGTTAACAGAAATAATAAATACCATACACTTAATTACCAAACAACTAATCATCAATAAATCACATAAATCATGGCATTAATAACTCCCAGCATAGCCCTGCCCATTATTGCAAACAAATGTACTGATGAACTCATAACAAACCCCCAAAACAAAACTGGATCTTTGACCTAATACAGAAATCCAGAATGCACCTTTAAGTAAACTACCAAAGCTTCCACGGTTTGATCAAATATATCAACATAACCTATGAATCACAACTTTATAAAAACAAATGTCGGTTTATATGACATACTCTAGGCCCACAATACCATATTTCACAAATAAACAATGTTACGTGATTCATAATACCTTTAGCGGGTTCATAGTACAACATCTACGGTATCCTAATGTAGAGGATTTGCACACTAAATCACGGCTATAGGCCTAGGCTAATCACGCTTGTTCTCGTAAGAAATTTACAAAGATATTATAACGTCAAAACATTCATTTGACTTGAATTGAGGTAATCCATTAGAATGAGAAACCTCTTAAGCACTCGATATCAACACTGATATTCAATTTAGCAACATTGGGTGTCTTATAGAACCACAGGAGGTGACGAATTCTTGACAATTGTAGACAACAAACAACTTAAAAGCACCACCAGTGAAACCAAATATTTAATATATATCTTATGCGGCATGTCAAGTATCGAATTCCTCATTACATAAAAGCGATGGAGAAGATTTAATTATATGAATGTCACAACATTTTACATTTACATTCAACTAGCCCGTTGAAATTAATATTGAAAGGCAATAACAAATATAAATATCCAACTCGACAGTACGGGTGCTCTACCAATTGTTGAAAATAACCAATGTCTATTTATCGGAACTATGCTAGTTTTCTTTTTACGCATATATATATATATTGCAAACACAACGAAAGGAATTTGATGAGAAATTTGACCTGGTATCCTGCCGTTATGAACGACGGAAATAATTTTTAAATATCGGAGAAAATTTAGTACGAGTAGGACTCGAACCTGCGTCTGTTGCTTTACGTGCAATAACCTCTGCCATTTAAGCTACCAAACTCATCTGGCGAAAGACTAGAACTAGAACCTGACGCAACTCAAGAATCCCCAAACGTCATCAATTGACTCTGCAAGTCGTAAAGAAATAAATGTTTGAGTGATAACTATACCGACAATGGCAAACACAACGAAAGGAATTTTATTTATTTGCAGCTTTTTGTCGATTAATTTGATCCAAGTACTGGCGCCTAACAAAAATCTGCAAAGAAATCACATTCATTACGTTGTGTTTGTCATTGTCGGTATGGTTATATCGCTCAGCTATTCATTATTATATATAAATATATATACGAGAGTGATATAAGGTTGGTTGGAAGAGAGTCAAGATCAATATTATATATCTATCAATTATATTAACCACACAGAATCATCAATCGCGGGTGAATGGAGATTGTTCTGAGTCCTGTACCTGTGTAGATGGAGAAGTAGTGTGTAGCACGCTGGTCTGTAGTGAGTTTGCTGAGTGTGGCTTACGAGCAGGAGTTAGAGGTTGCATCTGCAATGAGGGCTTCGAGGGTAACGGTCTTCAATGCGTCGAAGGTACGTCTATTGAACTTACATGGTAGTACTTAGCTGGAAATGTTAACGTTTGGTAAGAGATGTACAATTATGGCATTTGGTACAAACTTTGTCACAGAAATACCATATGCTACAACAAATGAAACCAGAAGATATCATGCTATATTTTGCTAATGGCATTAATGAAATTAAGGAAATAAGGACATCATAAGGAACAAGTAATTTTCGATGATTGGCAATTATTTGATAGCTGTCGCAGAAAGCATAATTACAATTAATATATCTGAGAGTAAAACGGTTGATTAAATATATGTAGTAAATATATAGAAATAAAATAGGTCAACTCAGAGAGAGAACACATAATATTGACAAAAACGGAGTACTAAAATTTATAAG
>JAODAF010142339.1:0-10351 GCA_027574765.1 Molpadia intermedia | reverse complement strand
GAGTGAGAATCTCCCTCTCTTTTTAACCTCAAAGTGTTGGCATCCTAGGTTGGATTTTTAGCTTTCAAAATCGCACAATTGTAAACATGTATACAAGGGCACCTCTAGACATGTACATACAAGGACATCCCTAAACATGTATACAAGGGCACCTCTAGACATGTATACAAGGGCACCTCTAAACATGTACACAAGGACACCTCTAAACATGTATACAAGATCACTGCTAGACATGTACACAAGGGCACCTCTAAACATGTACACAAGGGCAACTCTAAACATGTACACATTTCATCGTCAATGTACAACTTAATAATAATATTTGGCAAATAAAAACAATAATTCAATAATAAATTAGAAGGGTAGAGCATACTAGCGGAATAGGAAAGGAATGGGTTCATTCAACAGAGCAGAGCTCTTAAAGGTGCACTCTCTTTGGAAATACTTAATAAATGAGCTTGGAATGAATGAAGCACCGGCATAGCCAAGTCTAAATACAACAAAAATTAACAAAATTAGAGTCCTTTTTCTTTTAATTTTTTTTACAAAAGAGATTAAAGATGATGGAATTAAACCAAGCTTATGCAGCCCCGGTGTTTGGGCCTGCAGGCAGTAAAAAACTTGAAAGGTATAGCAGTAATATTTAGCAAGGCAAGATTGATTAAACAGTAAAGCAGCCAACAATTTTGGTCCTTACTTAAAAATACAAAGCGCAAAAGCAGATATTGATATAAATAATGAATAAACATGGAGAATTTTAAATGTGAATTACATTGTAGCTTATTGAATTCACTAGCAAAATACAGTAACCTCTAATTATATTCTGCACACAAATATAATATTAAGTACTAATGTTATTCTGTATAGAGAGCTACAGTAGTATTCTATTAAATTATACCACAAAGATATTCACTTTCAGACACTCACAATAAAACTATATGGAAAAACATGAAACATGATGACTATTTTGTGATCATTTTGAAACATGGGATGTCTTTGTCTAGGTGTTAAGTAAATATAGGGAAAATATAGTCTCATGAGGATTGAAAATAAATACTGAGGACATTTATCTTTCATGCTATTATTTGGTGACCAAACCTGAACCATTTTTGTTTTGACTTTCTCGGTTGGAAGGTGGGAAATCTCAACAAAATATTTTCAAGATAATTTTTGTAGAGTGATAGCTAGGGAGAACTGCTGCCACAGTTTAGTTTAATTCAGGAACAATACTGTAGAAACTAATGATCCCAAGCTTCGAACAATCACATATACTGAAACCTGGGATGTTAAGCCATCTTTCAATCAAAGTAATATCTCTCAAGATGGCCCCGGGGGGAGGGGAGGGATATTTCCCCAGGATCTGGTTTAGCCTGTTTGTCGGGGGTGGGAGGGGAGTGAGCAAGTGAGTCATGTCCCCCAGATAGCCATGTGACACAGATTTTATGCTTGTGTACCATGATTTTCTCAAATGCTTACTCCACTTGAATATTCTGACATATAGTTCTAACCTATAGTCCCTGCATTTCATAATATGATTAATACACTGATACAATACTTACATATCCAAATGAATGGCATCAATGAATACTGTATCCGGTTGAAACAATAATAAAGCTCTTGATGGCAGGTTTGCCTTGAAAGCAACTAATACTAATCACAGAAAGTAGTTTACAATCAGATCATATTGCAAGAAAAACAAACTGATATTAACATCATGAGATAGGAACATAGTGTAGACTGAGCAGGACCAGGAAAGACATGTGTCCTCTACTGACTAGTACTGTAAGCATAAATGTTCCAAGAAATACCGGAAAGGAATCAGACTTAAGAATCAAACAACACATAGCCAGCTCATCCACGAAAACATCAAAATAATGCCTGTGTAAAGGTCCACTTCAGCTGTATTTCCCAACTGAAAGCTTCACTAATATACACTTACTATGATGACATTAATGAAACTGTATTGAAACAATATACTTGCATCAAATGTGAGTTGGTTTTTGTCTGTAAATGACCTTCCTAAGTTGAGATCCTTGAGTTACTTATGAGATCTAATATTGCTCACATAGCATGAAATCTGAGTTACATGTACTTCAGTCGGAGTCATTGGTTGTAGTGAATTGATTTACATATGTAAGGTGAGTTGTTAGACTCAGATCCATTCCTAATAGTGGTGATCCATTAGTTGTTGTACAATGATGAGATCTATAATACTGCTCACATAGCATGAAATCTGAGTTACATGTATTTCAGTCCGAGCAATTGGTTGTACATGTCGTGAATTGATTTACATGTCTGGTGAGTTGTTGGATCCATTCTAAATGGTGATTCCATGAGTTCTTGTACAATGCTCAAAATATTCTTCTTTTACAGTTACTAGTATCAGAATTGGCATTTAATGTTTTATTGTTCTATTTCAAAATATTATGGTATAATGACACGAAGCTAAACTAATAATCCGTAAGTGATTTTGTAAAGACAATTGTACTAGGAATGTTCCTCGTTTCTTTCATTTTTTGTTGTTAGAATATAGTCTTGAATACTTCAAGAAAATCTTTTTGCTGTTATGAATGTGAGCAACATTGACAAACAGCATTAACATATAACTTTCACCAATGAAGATACAATGAAAATAAGAAATGTTACATGTTTTGTCCTTAATACTGAACCACATTCAATAAACAAATTAGAACATATGAAAGTGGATTGGCCAGTCATTCATTGAACTATATGTACTTCAAATTAATAAGTTAATGGATAACATGTAACATAGTAACATTATTTTATGGTGTAACCCTATGGTCATTCCAGGCTTCCATAGAATGTCCAGGATTTATAATTATACTGGATTCCTTGTGATGGCCTCAACATGGTAAACTAGGCCCAGTGATCAATGAGATCAGAGACAAGATTTCTTCTATGCAGAAGTTCTTGGAATGTCATGTAGTCTATACTTATTTGAATATCACCAAGGTTATAAGATCTTGCCAGAGATAAGCCAGCTATTAGGCACAAAGCTAACCATAATATGAGAAGAAGCTGTTACAAAAAGCGTTGGTGCTTTTTTATTATGGAATGTGTGGCAGTTCCTTTCTGATACAGTGTTAACATTGACAATACGAGAGAAATATCACTATCAGGTAAAACAGCAAAAGGAATAAACTGTTATTACATAAATGTACATGCCACCCCATTACTCTCACATGAATTACTGAACGAAGACAGCCCACAGTTAAAGTTAGTAGAGTTATATTTAAAATATACGAGGGAGCTTGATCAAGTACATGCCTTCTATATTCCAGAGCATTTGATCCAGAAATTGATTCTTTGTGTAAATATCAAAGAATAGCCCAAGAATTAAATAGTCTTAATTAATTAGTAGCTTGTTTATTGATCAGCATTTCGTTTTGTAAGCAGAGAACTTTGGATTATGATTTCAATCAAGCACTGGATCATCATTTCTTCCCAAACTCTCTATATGGTTATTTGTTTGAATTATAATTTCTTTTTTTTTTTTTTTTGGGGGGGGGGTGGTATAGTTCTACCATTCCTCGATTATCTTAATATCCTCCGAAATTAACTGCTATACTTTATCAATATATTACCACACACACTACCTGCAATTGATCTGTAGGGATATATTAATTGTTTCTATAACTTACCTATATGTACTATGGGAATATATTATATCTTTCTATAAGTTACCTATGACTGTACTGTGGGATACCTCTGGGTAACCGGCTGGTTGACTTTGCTTTTGGTAACTTACTACCAGCAGTTTTAGCAGGTAATGATGAACCTCTCTGATTACCATTGAAAATATTTTCAGTAGATGAACCAGTTGAAGTGTTTCCATTATCATCCACACTACCCCCATCTGGTGGTTTCACACCCCCAGAAGACCTATCAGTTCCCTTAGTTTGACCCTTGTTAGAATAGCTACTGGGAGCCATCAGCTTAGACTGGGATATTGCTCGCTGGGGCTTTTGAAGTTTTCTATTCTGATTTGTTGCTAGTGATTTCTCTCCATTTTTCCCTCCAACTACTTTTTCAGTATCAACTGGAACTGACTTTAGTTCAGCTTTTTTTGAAGCCTTATTCTGATTGGCTGGCCACTTCTTTGGTGGTACTAACATCCCCTTCTTCTCGGGTAACGAGCCCTTTAAGGCTTGGTTTTCAATATTCTGTTCGGTGTTTTTATTATATCTGTCACACTCCGCCTTGTTAGCTACCTCTGCTGTCTTCACCTGTGGTGGACGTAAGCTACCTTGAGGTTTAGCAAGCTTACTCCCACCGCCTGAAACCACTTTCTCGGATTTCACACTTTGAGTAAACCTCTGCTGAATTGGTGCTTTGTACTGTTGAAGCCTGGACACTCTCTGTGGGGAATTCGGACTACTTTTCTTTTGGCTAGCCTTTGTATTAATTATCTTCACATCTCCTTTGTTATATGATGAAGATTCATCTCCATCATCTTTATCCAAAGACTTCCTAGATCCCCCAATTTGCCTCTCCCCAACATCCCTGATTTCAACCAGACCTCCAGAGTCAAACTCTGCCTCTTTATCAGGACCCACTAATCCTTCATCCTCTGGTTTCCCCAAACTATTTCTTAAAAGTTTCTTCTCATCAGTTTCTAACTCCTGATTGGACAAGTGAGTTTCCTCTAAGTGCCCGGATATATTTCCTTCATGCCTGATTTTTGCCACAACCCCTTCTTCCCAAGTCTCATCTGATTTATCTATCCTAGATATAGTTTCCTTACCGCCTCTCATGGAATCGATATCTGGATCAATCTTATGATATATTTCAAATGTTTTCTCCAATCCTTGTGGACTTTTCACTTCGATCTCTACATTCTGACATTCCATCCTTTGAACAGTCCCTTCTCCATTTTTTGTTTTGTCGCTCTTTTCCTGGACACTTTTATCTTCGTCTACATCTTCCTCCTTCTTCATACTCTGGTCTTCCTGAGTCACTTCTGAGACAGGCTGTCCCGATTCCATCACTTTGAAAGATTGCGCTGTTGGGCCGGTCTCCTGTAGGATTTAAAAGATAACAATCATTCCAATATTCCCTGTCTCATATAATGGAATACAAAGTGAAATGCTCACTTGGAGATAAGTGCAATCATATATGGAGACAGGTAGTATAATTGCTGCATATATTTTACTATTCGTATTTGGCTGAATTGGGGGAAGTATAAGGTGTGAGGGAGGGTGTGAGGGAGGGTGTGAGGGAGGGCATGAGGGAGGATGTGAGGTGAAAAGGGTGCCACTCAGGATTAATAGAGTGTAGAATAGACAATTAATAAATATATATATATATATGATATGTGAGTTATTCCCTATTAACTTTCAGCTTCATGCAAATATTTGGAAGATCCAGTCGGCTGTGAGTGTGAATGTTCACAGGTGAGACTAAATGCAGTCTATAAGTGCATCAGATGCATACATGTGTATCAGGGGATCCAACTACCAACGTATGGTAAACTTCATACAGTCTTAATTAAAATTAAAATTAATACATACTGTATAACATGGTGGCTTCAGTACTGGCACACTTAAGGATTCGTAATGCTACATATTTTTTATGCTAATATTTCACCAAAGGAATCAATTGTTTATTCACATTTATAGAAAAGATGTCATAATTCTTGGTAGTGTTTGGTGCATTTTTTGAAGTGTTGCTATGGTAATTTCAAACTTTTTTGTAGGTGTGCCACTACATGCATGTATCTAATCCATGCCAATACTTAATGCCCCACTATACAGTATATACCCTACATGCTCATTCAGCTGTTTATAAAGAATCAGCAAATTGTCATAATTTTTCAAGTTACTAATAATACTAAAATATAGATGGAACTCAGAATACAACTTTATTAAACCTGATTCAATGAATTATTCCCCCATAAAATACCTAGGGTGTGTGCCTGGCCCGGCATCCTGCAGAGGGGGCACTCCTTTACTGATTGATCTACAACTACTGAATGACACTGTTACCTGGATAGTTATAACAGAAATCTGCCACAAAGTGAAATTAAGATTTGAGATTAATTATTCTGAAAATGAATCAAGATTACATAACACTTGTGATGGCAGTTATGAAAGCTAGATGCATGCATGCACAACCTATATACTGCAGACATGCATAGATACATGTGTACTAGTTAATACTGTATGTACAGTATATATAGAGTAATGGGTACCAGGTTACATGTACATACTTGTCAATGTCTTGTAGCTTGGCATGACAAAGTGTAAACTCCTCAACCACTTTCATTGTATACAATTATTGCAGATCATCTACCCAAAAAATGTGGAACATGGAAAACATGTTCAATAACAGAAAAGTAGGATCTTCACATTCTTCGGGCTCTTCTCCAAAAAGGGACTATTTAACTTGCATATCACCCCTTAGTGTGTTTGCCTTTGTACCTTGTACAAACCAGAATGCCAAGGAGACTTTGTGATTCCTTTGCTGTAAAGATACTTTAAACGTATGGCCAGTCTATTGTTACATGAATACTTTTGTACCATTTGCCTGTATTGAGTAATATGACCTGTTAATCTCCAATGACCTCTATCAGACACAAAAGGCTTCTTGTATATAAAGATTCCACACACCAACTATGATATTCAAGTTGGCATTATCCAGTTTTACCTATAATTTGACCTCGGATGACGTTTGCCACCTATCAAACAAAAAGGATTCTTGTACACACCAACTACAGTACAGTACAGTATGTGATTAATCAAAGTTTGCATTATTGAGTTTTTGCAATTTGCCCTGTTAACTCTAGCGACCCTATGACCTGAAGTAAAATCAATAGCAATAATTTACTCAATATGTGGGTCCTACGTACCAAGTATGGGATACATCAAATCACCACCCTTCAGTTAGCCTGATTACATGCAAGGCATCATATACATACACACACAAATATTTGTCATAAATGTACCTGAATTTATCTTCATGAAGGATGGCTATACAGGCAATGACATTTCAAGGAATTTTGATTGTTTTTTGCATTTAACATAATTTCCTTCTATATACTGTATGTGTGCATGCATGTACAGAATATATATTCCCTTAGACTCTGTTTCCCTACATACATCATATATATTTCCCTATTATCACATACATACACACATATACTGACCATGGTGAATGCAGAAATTCATAGCCAAATTCCAGCAAGGGATCAATAACCTTTAGTGGACCCAGACCCTTGCAATATGGAAAAGGAGTCTACAGATTAAATCACCAAATTTAGTACATGTACAGCAGCATGGGAGATATTGTTTTGGCAGGGATATTGTTTGGGCAGGGGGTATTGCTTGGGCAGGGGGGTTAGACCTTTCAATCTTCAGCCTGAGTGTGTACATGGCATACATACATGTACACTCACTCATCATACTCCATTCCTTGCTAATGTCAGCCCAATTGTCCAGAATGCTGGTTATGTTTGCCATCACACCAATGATTTTCAAGCATGTAAAACAAGGGTGGCCAATCATATTTTATCCTAGGGCCGTATTTTAAATTTCAAATTCTTTGGTGTTCTTTTCAATTCGTTTTTTTGGGTGAAAGTTGGCCACCCTTGATATAAGCCTCACATAACTGCAAAACTCAACCATGCATATAATCCCATTGGCTGCAATGTTACATACCTAAAATACTGCCAAATAACTTACTTCTAGGAAAGAAAAGTGGTAAAAGTTAAAGAATATTGTCAACTAAATGAAAAGCAGAATTGGTAAAAGTTTGATATTATTGTAAAGTACAGTGGCTAATTGAGATGAAATTCCTCTGATATATAGATGAGTAAAAGAAATATTAATCATTTTATACTGTATTTATGTGGTTATAGAATGTAATTGAATGTGTTTTGACATCCATAAATGAGTGCATGCAATATGTTTTGTTAGTTCATATTAATCCAAAGCATGTGAATTAACTATAGCTCAAACCGCATTCCATAGTTCTGGTGGCATTCACTCTTTTCACCCTCAAATATATAGGAGTAGAGTGCATAATACATGTATGCTACCTGCATTTGTAATATTTGTCATGCTTGCTACTTGAAGCCCAGTTTCCAGGCCTTAAAATGGTAAGTGTTAAAATCAGGGTGGCGATTCTTATTGAACCTGGGTGGGCGGGAGCAGGTGGACTTCAGCGACCTGATTATAACATGTGCTGTGTAGCAATGCCGGGATCCCTGAAGTTTTTCCTTTGGGAGTTCAGATCAAAGCCCATTGGATGGCTGCATTGGATGGCTGTGTACTGTTGCTACAGACTTTTGTGTAAGCATGGAGATGGTACCTATAGTGTAAGTTTGTATCTAGGAATGACATTGGACAAGGGATGAAATTGGACAAGTGATATAACCATGTCCCTTTAAAGAATTTCCAAGTTTATTTTCTTCAAACTACAATGTAAGTAATGAGAAGTTTATTTTATGTTTAATCTTACGTTTAATTTATGATTTATGTTTAATATTATATTAAGCTCGTTCATTGCAGCATTCCTTCCATACATGCACTTGCTAGTTAGTGCCACACTTGCTAGTTAATGCCACACTTGCAAGTTAATTCCACACTTGCAAGTTCATTGCTTGTCATTTGCAGCTTAGTTTCATTCCCGACCCTAGCACTGTAGTATATAAAGACCCCATATATATTGGCTGGCTAAACCACTGTGTAGTTCATCAGAAACATGCAGTTTCATTGCTTGCCATTTGCAGCCCTGCAGTTAATACTGTTCACATTGAAAATTTAATATAAATTTATGTCCTCCATAAAATATGTTGACTGGCTTAATAACTAGTGGCTACAGTATTTCATTTCATAAAGTGCTACTACTGTAATTCATTCCATATTTAGTAATTTCATACATTCTAGTTCATGCTGAAACAAACCCTCAATAAACCCCACACAATAACATGCAATGCTATAAAAAAAAAACATGTTCACAAATGTTTAAACTATGAAAGTAGAATGAAGCCTTGCAAGAGTTCATTCTTAAATAAAACTTTTGTAACTGTTGAAAATGCTTCAGAACAGACGTACATGTGAATATGGTGTATACTGTAGTTTGTCTCACAATTATAATCTAATTAATAATCGAACCATGGTGGTAGATTACAGCCTTATAGGTAAAGGTTGGTTTAAGTTATAACACCCAGAAAGTAAATTTCATTCTAGTTTACCCACCCCTACCTGTAAACGTGAAATATGTTTTATCCACCCCTTCCTTCCTGGCAGTCTATGGGGAGTCTTCTATATTTAACTGGAGCATATATAGCTACAGTGTAGTATGTACTATAGAGACTGTAAGTGTAAATATATGTACAATACTGCTGGGTACATCAGTGCAGCTAAAGTGGACAAAACTTTGCTTATACTACACCTTGAAAACCTACCTCTCGCAAGATAATCATTTTGGGGTTTAAGTTGTAACAGAGAAGGAAGCAGACAGAGATGCAATTAAAAAGCAGGACATTCTTCCCTGCAATGCTTAGGCTAAAATGCTTCTTTTTTCTTTCAAACTAGTCCGATAAAGTAATGTTACTCCTAAAGTAAACACTTGACATATTTGGATACAATATCTTATTAAAAGTGTTTAACAGTTTCTTCATGACAAAATCCATGATGTGATCAAAAACATTATTCATTTAATGCTGTATGCTTTAAAAGTATCAAAATGAGTCCTTCTAAACTGAGTTGAAATGGCAGAACTTGGACTTTGAATTGTTTTGTCTTCTCACCATGATTACATGTAATTCTATAAAGCTAATAGGGTCCTAATTTGTAAACTTTTTGTCGATAAAGGACATTACAACCACATTTCCTAGAAACTATGGAAATCCAATGGTTACTATCACATATTAACAATAAAATTGTACTTGCTGCATTCACCCATTGGTTCATATAGTACCAATAGAATGCTTTCGTACAGATGCTTTTTAATAAAAATATCAAAGAAAATATAATATATTAAAGCTGTCAGATCTTTATCAATATTATGACCATGTTAGTTCTTGCCACACCCCTTTAAAACACCATGCGCTTATCACAAAATGCTATTATACCTCATTTTCTTGTAAAAAGACATATTCCATACAGACTGTATTGAAATGGCTGTGTACAAAGAGAAAAGTGTTTTAGAATATTTATATTAGTGGATCCAGAAGAGGGCACTTGGTCATTTCCTAACTTTCTTTTATGAGTTGGGGGGGGGGGGGGGGGGGGGGGGAATTTTGTGGGGTGGAAAATCATTTTAAAAAAAAACGTTTGCTCAGGAGAAATTAAAAAAATAAAAGAAGGGGGTTTTTGGTGTGGTTGGA
>JAODAF010142228.1:0-10352 GCA_027574765.1 Molpadia intermedia | reverse complement strand
AAGAAAAAATACCATATTGCTATTGAAAATTC
Organism: Molpadia intermedia; assembly: GCA_027574765.1. Lineage (NCBI taxonomy): Eukaryota > Metazoa > Echinodermata > Holothuroidea > Molpadida > Molpadiidae > Molpadia > Molpadia intermedia. The sequence goes on along the minus strand of JAODAF010142228.1, from coordinate 10,320 downwards.
TTGCTCTTCGGAATACAAATTCATGGACGAATATATATAAATATATAAAAATGTCGACAAATAAAACCATGCACTACTCATCCACCGCCGCGCGCGCGTCACAAAAGTGGGTAAATATATATTGAGAAGTTTAATAACGTGTCACAGCCCCCTATTTGTTGACATGGGGGAGTTGAAATTATTACGACGTGTCTACTTTTCGATTGCACCCGCTAATTTCAATTTATTTAATGTATTTTGTCTCGACATGGGTGTCGATTGATCGATGGCGTAAATATGTCAAAAAATTGAATCTAATATGACTGGCGAGAAATTCGTGCCCTGACCTTATTACGGTACCGTTCAGTCTATCTCAGCTTTCATCATTTGAAAAACATCGCGCGTTTATTGAAAATAAATAATTCGTACGATTGGAAATATTAAAAGAACTCTCTTGCGACAGATATCAGAAATAGGTCATTCTCAAGTCAATGGTGAGCAGATTGATAGAGGAAACAAGTTTGCTCTTCAACTATTTTATTATGGTAGGCCTATATATGGGACGGGAGGGGCGGAGGTCCCGAAGTAGCCCCAAATTTCATCATTATTACCCTGTCTCATTCAAGTCAGTGTCGTAGCCATGAAACAGATCGAACTTGTATTTTCGAGTATTCGATCTACCGAATATCGATTTCCCCGACGTTTGATATTTTACATATATTGGTGACGATTGATTATAAGTTATCTGTATCGGTTGGATAAATCATGTTGCAAATGTAGAGCACTAAAGAGGCAATGCACTTACGTCACTTCCTCCGTTGATTGCAATAGGTCCAAACGACATATCAAATGCTATCATCTCTTGTGACACGCAGCCGGAAGGAGACATATTTATTTATTGTGACGTCATATTCGCACTCTGATCGATTCAATAATATGTCATAGATTGTAATGTCAAATGTGTAAGACCACGTATATACGATTTGATCAATGGCGTAACATAACTCAACTTTATGGGAATCAACTATTAGTGTCCCACGCATTTTTTCGGCTAGGCTAATTGACTACCGAAATGGATAAATAATGGATATATGAATGACTGATGAATATATGAATGAATATTGGGGATGGATGAATGTATTATATTTACATACGAAGAAAGAACGGTCTTCGGGTCGGTGATGTCACTCAGAAAACACAATATGTAACCTTAACCAGGGTTACTTTCACCGGCTATACAACCCGGATCCTGGTTCTTATTATGCAAATGAACCAATACAGTTACTTTACATAATAATTGATGTAGACGCTTAGCGTTTCAGAATGCTGCGCGCTCATACATCCCTCTTATGAAAGTTCAGAGTGTTAACTCCACACAAAGAGTGGTGGAAATATAATGTTTTTAACGACAATGCATGGCCACCAACGGTCAGGCCGCCTCATACATGTATGATATCCTACTCAATGCTGAACACCAAGCAGGAAGGCAGTAGGTTAATTTTTTAAGCAGTGCTCTTACCTGAGCTCTTGTATACGGTACCGTACATGTGTATAATACCTGCCTACAATATATCATTATGAATCAACTATATGTTGAAACAACTCTACGAATGATTACCAACTGAAAATAATGATTTTCAACATTAAACATTAAATGCAACATTATATTCACTTATTCACCTAAGTAATCCATCAATAAAAATAATGCATTACATTAATTATTCTCATTGCATTTTAAATTATTCATTTCGGCCATCTTATTGGCTGATGCTTTCCTGATCAAATTCCTGGTATTTTTTTACACGGCGGGTCACAAATGAATATATATATGACAAAACGATGGATAAAGGAACATAAATAGTAGATAATGCAAGGAATGAAATAATGCAAGAACGGATGGGCCCATAAATGAGTGGGACCTATAAACTATTAAATAAATAACAAATAAAATTAAAAAATATTTATATAAAAAAAATAGTCGCAACGAAAGTCAGTGAACAAACTTCATCATCTCATCGGTTACGCCAGCGTAACATTTTTAATTAGAGTCGGGTTTAATCATTGATGTGCAGAATTCATATTGAGAATAGTGCTATATGGCTGAATATCATGACTAACATAGATATCAATCTAGCTGAAACCCTAGTAGCTCCGTGGACTTATCGACTCTCATTATCACATCGTATGTTCCTGTTCAGCTGCAAGCCATATTCATCGGTTAATTTTAAGTTACTATTATAATATTTCAAGGTCAGATATTTTTGTCATCTTTAGAAGAAGAGCATTCAAACAATTGTCAACAAAATATTCGAGAAAGGTTTTCTTGGAACAATATAAGTTTTAAAAATATGAGATAAGTATGACTGCTGGGCCGGTTGCAAATAAAATTGACCAAATATGGCTATTAACACCACCGGCGAATTACGTGACAAACGCTGCCGCGGCGTTCATATAACAATTTTGAAATTTATACTTATGAACTTCAATGCAAAAGCAGGACTTCATTATTTGATTAGTTTTGGTTGAAGAAGAAATTTGCCCGTATTTGTTGTGCTAAAGGTGACTTAAAGAATGGTAAACTGCCTAGAGAGACGATTGCCCTGTGTGCAGGATACATCTATTATAATTAACCATAATTTATATACACTATATATACACTGACTAAAGGATTCCGAAGGTATTTAAGACGATTCTTTATAACTGTATTTTTAATTATTTCAATACCCGATACAGAGATATTAGAGACAGCATAAAATGAAATTGACAATATACTCTATTAAGTTATATAACCCTTTATATGACCTATTGGGTATATTTGATATAGAGAGGTACGACTAAATATCGTATATTGGAGCCATTCACCCCCTCCCCTCCCCCCAATCCCTCTCCCGGTTAGGACACTCACACTGCCCTGTGCTGCGATGGATGCCTGGCTAGGGTCCTTTGCTAGTAATTTATTGCCAAGTTCGTGGTAATGGGACTCGTTTGAGAAGTAGGTCAGTGCTGTCCTGTATGCCACTAGGCGGTGCTTTAGCGCGCATGTTCTTCCCTGTGAGATATTTTAATAAAATTCAAAACCAGCATTTGAACAGACAATGCCTTAATTGTATGAAACTTTAATCGCATTTTCTGACGTTTCATCCGAGACAAAATATGCACCGTAAGCTTATTATTGTACATACATTGTTACACGGAAAACAACAAAAGAAGAAGAAGAAGAAAAAAAAAAGTTTTCCCAACTACCCCTGGTACAAATTGTGGTTTTAGTGTATATTACTTTGTGCATCTTCAATACGGTATATCATAAAATAGCAACATCATGCATCAGTTTACCGCCAACGAGCTGAAAGAATGTCAGGTTACCGAAATATAGTGGGCCTCTGGCGAACCATATATCTGCACGTGGGCTGATGGCGGCGCTCTAAACAATCGTTATATATTAGGCCATATGAAGGATCTGCACCCTTTTGATAGTAGGTCTATGTCTACACCTGTCTGTTGATAAAAAGGTGGCTGGGCGTCCACAATGCGCTTCACTAATTTCTCGTTCGCGATTGGAGGATAGTTTACATTTTGGAGGTTCAAATGGATCAAAATCTATTGAAATGTACAAAGTATAGCTAGTGTTGTGTAGTTTCTATTTAGACCCCTGGTCTCAATAGGCGGCCAGCGGGCCAAATCCGGCACGCGATAGAATATAATCCGGCCCGCAAATATTTATGGTCGGAAAATTACAGTACAAGTCTCCGATTGCCGATCGGGGAAGAAGGAAAAGTTTGTTTTGCTTTACAAAGTGAACAATTACCAAAAGTAACTTATCTGATGCTTCCACTTCCGATGTAAACAATATTCGGCGCGGCGTGATAGTTTCACTTGGACCGCGGACTTAGACAACCATAACTATTGGCCTTTTGAAAAAATGGATTGAGAACCCCTGCTCCAGACAAGGTAGGGCGTCTATACTGTGCGATTAGTCTGTGCCTAGTTGGGTAATACGGGCGCGCTTGTAGTAAGCATATATATATTGCTAACCGGAAACGCTAATGTCATATAGGAATATATACCTTAGGTATGCTTCTTCTTTAAGAAGTGATTAACGGTGTATAATTAATCACTTCAAATAACTTACAGGATATATACATACCATAGTTTACGTCTAAAGCAAATAAATGAAGAGACGGAATTAGATTTTACGAGCATTGGATTAATCGGTAGCAGACCTATCTGGCCTATATTTCGAGGATATAAAAAGCCGCTTAAACCAAACAAAGAAATAACAACGTTAAAATAGCAAGTTAATAGTTTTCGTTAAATAAAAATATTTGATAAAACACGAGATAGGCCAAAATAGCAATTGGAAGGTATCTGTAGTTGTATTAGTACGTATCAATTATAAAAGGAGGCGTAGGCCTACATAAAATTAACGACAGATATGGGTTACTGTAACTATAAGCGCCGATCTTATTTAAAACGGTGTAAGCGTGATGGAGGTATTGCATTACTTTAAAATCAATTCCGATTCAGGGCACTTCGTGTGCTTTTCATGGCAAAATGACTTGATTGATGAACTCTGAATGGGGTGCCGGGTTCTGTTGGCCTCACGTAGGGGGATCACGCGGGTGGAATAGATGCATCTACGTTATGCCCTTATAGAAAGGTGTGTCAACTTGTACCTGTGATCATGCAGCATCACATACAAAATGTGGAAACCTGTGTTTTGTGTTTTCTGTGACAAAGTGTGTTTCTACTGTGACATTGCAACACAAGGAAAATGAAAGTATAGGTCAAATGTATATATATATATATATGACACGGAATGTTCTGAGTTTTGTGACATATGTGACATAGCGTTTTTTCTACTGTGACAATGCAACACAAGGAACACGAAAGTAGGTTAGTAGGTAATCTGTAAATATGTATGACACGGAATGTTCTGTGTTTTCTGTGACAAAGTGTGTTTCTACTTTGACAATGCAACACAAGGAAAAGGAAATATGTATGTAATAGGTAATCTGTAAATGTGTATGACACGGAATGGTCTGTGTTTTCTGTGACAAAGTGTGTTTCTACTGTGACAATGCAACACAAGGAAAATGAAAGTAGGTAAGTAGGCAATATGTAAATATGTATGACACGGAATGGTCTGTGTTCAGGCTGTGACAAAGTGTGTTTCTACTGTGACAATGCAGCACAAGGAAAATGAAAGTAGGTAAGTAGGTAATCTGTAAATATATGACAGGCAATGTTCTGTGTTTTATACTCTGGCTAGTTCACACATTATCACACTTTCAATGTCATGCCACTGTTTGTCACATATTCATGTTTCAACCTGTGTTTTTGGTATGCAACACCATTTCTTGAGTAACATCTGTGGTATTGCGAGACAAAGCGTGGTACTTCCAAACATGTGTCAATGTCATGCCAAAACACCCATTTTCATGCGAAAACACATGTGATCACATACGAGAAACAACTGTGACCACAGGTGTATGCCTATATGGAACCGGTGACACACCTTTCTTGTTAAGGGTATCGCACTTCGGTAAAATGTTGTCTTTTGTGCGTCACTATACCAGTGCCGGGTATGTAATGGTTTAGCCTAATAAACCAGATTACTATGTAAATGAAAAATAAAATAATTCCAGATAATTATGGTCGTTAGATAACCGGAGTAAGAATTATATATAGGAGAAATGTGTAACCACTCATAGTGCATATTAAATCAGAATAAATATTAAATAAAATATTAATAAACTGCATTTTCTCGCGGCGTTTTGTACGGAAAGTTTTGCATGGTTTGCCGTGATTAATATAATATGATATACATATTACTTTAATGTATTTATTGCCTGTATACCTCTATTGTCTAACTACTGTATTACTACTACTTTATTATACTTTATTTACTTTATTATATGTATACATTTTTATATATTCATAAATGATCAAAATAAAGGTAATACTCAACACCAACAGAAATTATTGAAATTTTAAATATTTCGGACCCCTGGTCCTTCCTCTGTATATAAAAATTGAAACAGAGGAAGGACCACACTAGATAGTGGAAGGTCCGGAGTTCGAATCCCGGTGGAGCCCAAACTGCTTTTCACCATTCCAGTTTCTCAACCTCTCAAAATTATATATATATATTAACTGAATATTTGTGAACCTCTAATGGATATCGCAGGCGAAGAACAAGGAAACAATGCAATTACAAATTTACCATAGGAGGGTAATGCTTATAGACATGGAGTATAATAGAAACTCTGCCGAACCCACCGTATGGACATCTCGAATAAGAAACCTGTTCAGAGGAGACTATTTGTTTCTCCTTTATCACTGTGTCAACTATAACCCGCAACTACCCAATCCATTACAGTCATAAAATAAAACAATAAAAATGCATAATTCCACTTCAATAATTATTTTCTATTTGGTCTTATAGGCCATACGGATTCCCTTGACTATCAATACAATTGAATAAATCGATGAATCAAAGGCCATATTGACGTAAATGCATCTTAATTAATCCTTCCTTGGTGTGTCCACGTGGGAATTGATGAATGCATTATAAATTATTTAAAACTATTTTTAAATGATAAATTTCGGTGGTGTCATATAAAAGGTAATTTGGTCAAGAATTCGATTTTTATGGTGATGACCCATATTTTAGCGGGATGGGCAAAGCTAGTGTCCTAATTTTTCGGTAAAATTTTGATTTTGGAGATTTGTGCATGATTCTGCCGGCTATATGGAAGTTTAGGAAGTTTGGGGTCACCCACACCCCTCCCTTGAGTCCCAACTTACCCACTCCTGGGACTATAGCAATAAATTTTGTACTTTAGCATATACCTACGCAATAGTGTAAGGCCTAGTGTTATATGTCTACATAGCCTAAGTGATAAGATAGGCTAAGGTAAGCTTCGCAGTTTAGCAAATTTGACTCACCAGCAGAAATGTATATCAACCTCCTCATTGGAACGCCGTCTATACAATAGTGAAAACAATAATGCAGCCCGATTTCGAAGGTGGAGACCTACATTTTGAAGCACAAAAATGGCAAATTTGTTTGAGGATTGCAGATATGCAGTTTGCTATACTATTGCTATAAGTCATTTAGTTGGCGATATACGGTAATTTCCGTGTTTTATTTGCTATGGAGATGGGAGGCGGGGCACAAGTATTTATGGATGGAGATCCAGACAGTAACTGAATAGATACAATTTGTGGCCAGCATGAAAGTTTGAGTTGCTTTGGATAGTTGGTATGGTGATCATGGGTTATAGTAGTATTACATAAACCAATCAAAGAGTGGACATTGCAATTAATAGTTGGAAACATGAATTGCCATATAATACATTGTATTCTTTGTACTTTTAGAATACAAACCACATTGAGCTTAAATATGTATCCACCCGCACTGTTCACTCTCTGAACTATATCATGTGATGTGTATAGACTCGTTGAATTTTTGTATAAAATATTGAGGATACTCGTATATTAGTAATTCTTTATTGGTGGTGGCGCCAGATAGAAATCGACTATGAAAATTGTACTTACGGTTGGCCTATCTTACGGAAAATATTGGATCGATAGGACACTTGGCAAGTATAAAGTCTTGAGCTCTCTATGATATTGGAATTCGGAAGCAAGTTTCTTGGCAACTAGGGAGATGTCTGATAAATATCAATTAGGTAACAAATGATAGCTCTGCGATATCTGAGGTAGGACAATATGTTTCTACCAATTCCTATATACTACACATCCATACAAAACACTAAAGATGAAGCCATTTCTATTTTGTTATTTGTATTTACATGTGAACTCTATTTGTCCCGTCAGTCACACAACTGAGATTTGCATTGGCAGTCACTTTGTGCCCCGTCAGTGACAATAATAAATGACGTGCTGACATGCTGTGTATAGCGCAAATATAACTCCACATCATACTTAAGTATCAACATATTAAATTAATTGGTAACACTGTCATTTTGTCCTTTGCATAAAGTCATATTTTGCCAAACTTAATGAAATGCCACAGTTAGGCCCAATTATTACTCACAATAAGTTCTGAAAACCTGACTCCTCCAACGTTTATATTTCACACAGGACATCAAAAATGATTGACCAAAAATGCAATTTTAAAATCCAGTTATTATTGACTCAAGTTTGAAAATCTACAGCCCAAAATAAACGGAAAGAGTATATTTCATACCCAAATATGACCTAAAATAGGTAAATGGCAATTTGCTTCCATGAGACAATGAATATAAAAAAGCACAAATGAGCTGGTACATAAAGGTCAAACAACATTCAAACAACATTTAAAAGTTTAAGACTGCACTATGGTATAGCTCAAATATAATTCTTATCAAAAGTATCAACATTTCACATCACTTAATTACTGACACTGTATTTTTGTCTTTTGTATCAAAGTCATAGTTTGCCGAAATTTAATGAAATGTCGCAATCTAACCCAACTATTTCTCAGTATTTCCCACCGCAACACTTCCCACCGCAACACTTATTCAAGTTTACAACATGTAAACAAGAAAGCATGTTTATTTCGTATGCTATGTTGCTTTAAATTTTGTTGAATTTTAAAGTTTGCAACATACCTTGACAGACTTAATAAATCAAGGAGTGTAAAAAACATGTTTATCATTTATGCTATGTTGCTCTCATGTTGAATTATGTAACATGTCTTTAACAAAAGTAAACAAGAAAACAAGTTAATTTCTTAGGCATGTTGCTTTCATGTTGAATTATATAACATAATGTCTAATGATATATTGTGTTTGCGTCTACTTAAATCAATGCCATCTGATCACGACACGCATAAATGAGTGATGATATATATTTGCCTTTACAATGGTAATGTTGCCGCTTTAAGTACTGTCGACTGGCATAATATTCTGAATCTCCGTCTAAAAATCAACTGCATGTGTAAATTTTGTTTATCACATATATCACAGTACGTTTGTATCGGCTCGGGTCTTTGCCCTCATTGATTAATTACCCTGCTCGGAATATATTTTTGAAATACAATATATAATACAATGTATGTGTTGATGATACTCAATGATAATTTCCTTTCAAGTTTGCTCATCAATATACTAATTCTCCCACTATAGACAGTCAATCAAGCTGTTAATGTGTTGTTATGAGGCATTCAAATATACTTTATTTTCCAGATCAGCCGTCTGACTTACATTATATTTATAACTTCTAAGTTATATCCTTACGTCTACGTTAATAAAAGCATTGCTTATGTGACTTGATAACCTGATTAAAGTGGCCTTTTGCGTTTACTCACGTGACCATCTTCAGAAGACGTAATTTGGCGTATACAACGGTAGCAAGAATTGGCCATACATTAAGCTTTTTCGTTGATTGAATTGAAGTGATCGTGTGAAAGGGTAAATTGATTTCTACATAATATGTGCAATTCAGAAAACGAAGCGTGACAGCTTACATAAATACGAGTTGAAAGGTTCCCCAAATAAAAGTGATCTTTCGGATTTTAAAGTGATTGCTTTGCTTTGATTCGTTTCAGATATACCTCCGCGTCATTGACGCATATATTGAACCGGCTTAGCCAGTTTCTAAATAAATAACCGGTATAAATTAAAAATGATCAATTGGGAATTAATTTAAACCGAATTGTCAAGCATGCGTTAAACATATAATTGAATTACAAGCGCCATAGCGAATAGAGAAGTGAAAATAAAATAAAATTCGATCGATTTTAAGCGCGTAATCTTCAGATTTGTTATGAAGGAAATAGTCTTATCGCCAGGACCAGAAACAGGTCCCCAGCTGATATGCCAAGAACGGTTTGGGTAATGGCCAATTCGTTTGGTTGAGAATCAGTCTTCTGTCACATTAAATTATCAAACCTCAGAGATTCACCTCCCATAGGCTCCTTAATCAGAGATATTAGGGGTGGCTTTGTGACCATGTGACATCAACTAATACAAAAAAATACAAACCAGTTTCATCAAAACGAAAGCAATTATTAGGATTTCAGGATTAAAGGAACACATGAAAAATATCACCGATCTTAAACATGTGGCCAGCGAAACTATATTAAAGCTTGAAGGGTCGATTGTGTAAAGTACAGCAAACGCGACAATTTTTACGAATTAATTTTGTTTGTGTATCTATATATATCTGGGTTGTAGACATAAATCTGTATAAATGTTTATAATCAATCATTTGAAATATAGTGAAATTGTTCTAACCGATTATTGAGAAATGGAGGAAGTAGTAAGGACAGCAGTGGCGTTTGCAGGATCTGTTGATATGGGGAGCGCAATATTTATTTCTGAATGCCGTCCT
>JAODAF010142117.1:0-10353 GCA_027574765.1 Molpadia intermedia | reverse complement strand
ATCGAGATGTAAAACGATTATTGAAGGAACATGACATTCACTTATTTGCCACACACAACGAAACCAAAGCCAGTGTACACACAAAACACAAACTGGTCCTCCTGACTAGGGAAAAACTAGTCCAGACAGTGCCCAGTTTGACTAACTATTACCTAGTCATTGAAGCCTGACTAGTTTATAGCTTAGTCCTGCCTGGTTGGACTAATTTTTAACTAGTCAGGCTCTGCTGGACCAGTTATCGGGCGCTTCTTGACTAGTTATTAACTAGTCCAGACAGTGCCCATTTTGACTAGTTTATTGACTAGTTTACTCGACTAGCTTCATCCTAGTCCAGCTGAGTACGACTAGAGTACTCGACTAGCTTCATCTTAGTCAGGCCGGGCATGACTAGTTTGCTGGATTCTCCGCATCATACGATGTGCAGAGAAATAGTGGCTGGTAGAGGAACTGTTGGGTTGGTTGTGGAGGGGAGTTTATGTAGGGGAAGGGCCAGGAAGACATGGTCCGGCGAGGGAAGATCTTGACCGAACACCTGCTCAATTGAGATGCATGAACAAAAAATCGAACAACCATGATTATTGCTTTCTCTGCATTATTATTGGCTGAACAACAAATTGTAAACTTACAACAAGAGTGGATTGTATGAAATATATGTATTATATGAAGAATTTATCACCAAAAAGTGGGTATATGCAGCTAGGTCCACAATGGAGGTGTTATGATAATGATATACTGCCCCTATGGGCAAGAGTGATATATGATGCCAATAATTTTCTGCAGTTAGGACGGACCACTGTTTGTTTATGAAAATATACATGATGAATACATTGAAAGTCCATTTACACAATACCTGCCAACTTATGTTAATTGCTATTCATATTGTGAATGAACACAAATGGATGATGATCGGGCATTTTCCCTAAACAACAATACAGTATGTATAATTAGGTTGGGTTTGAATGGCAATTCCAGAACGGTCTTGAAATGAGCGTTTCCATGGCCGAGTCCATAGAGGTGTGGGGCTCACCCATAATGGCAATCACTGCATGAAAGTTATGCCCCCTTTTTCAAGAATCCTGGATCTAGCCCCATTGTCAACCAATCAGCATGCAGGAAACCAAACAAAGGTATTCATGGATCAGAATTCACCAATGGTAGGAATGTAAATTATCCAATAGATGTAATTGAGGGACCCTGAGAACAATGAACTGCTACAAAATTGTTTAGAATGTATGTGGCAGTTTACCCTGCACCAAATGACTGGGTTATGTTGTGAGATTGTCACTATGAAAGTACTAGTTTCGAAAAGAATGAATGTCACACACATCTTGAATAGCAAAACGCCCACAATCTGAGTTGGATGAAAAGCCATGCATCAGCCAAGAAAACAATATACAGTCAGTCATGGTTCACAGTCTAGCAATTGTCACACATAATACATCGTAATAATTCAGTGAACAGGCTTCATCAGAGAAAAGGTAGTGTCACACAATTTGAATTCATGTGATAGTCACTTGCTCAGACATAATGACACCTAAATCCTTTGGTGTGGATTAAAGACACAGGAGTTCCAGGCAAATTGGAGAAGATTCCTTCTGCATTTACATAAAAACAACCAAACAATTGGATTTCATCACAGTGATGTGCTTAACCCTACCATGAAGGTATACGGTCATGATAATTGCAGTGATGCAAGAAGATATCACAGGATATTTTTCCTCTCTAATGTTACTACTACCGACACACATTGGAGATACTTGATAGCTCCAGGAACTTCAGGAAGTCAATAATCATCATATATGTTCTGAATGAAATAAACCACAGAACAAGGCGTCCTGCATCTCAACTGAAATAGTTGAATGAAAGCAATAAGCTGCGAAAGCTTCCCATTTGACGAGACATCGTTTTCATGAGGGACAGCAACTATTCTCACAAGCTACGAGAGCTTCCTATTTGACAAGACATTGTATCAAGGTGTTACATGAAAGTTAAATATCATTAACATCGCTTTCATGAGAAACAGCACCTATTTTCACAAGCTAGATAATGAATATCCAGACAGTTACATTACAATTCTCTGTATACAGTGTTCTGCGTGACACACCTGTCCAAGTACACAACAACTGCATAACAAATGTGCATTCACCAACTGCCACATGTTTCAGGCATAGCACCATGTTGGGATGGACTATGAGAGCATTTTCTCAAATTAACAAGCTATTTGTTGAGTGAAGTTGTGTGGTTGGTTGAGAGATGCACCTGCCGTAGTAGGCAGGGTTCACTTTGCTACCTTTCCAAGATAGTCAAGTCGAAAGGGCTGGCAACATCACACACCAGCACAAAGGTACAAATACATTGAACATATTGGCAAGAGATGAACAACATTAGAATAAGCTGGGTATGCAGTGCCAATGAAAACTGATGAGTGAACACATCGAATGAAGGTGAATGGTTCATCATGTGAACCCCGTGGAAAATCCAGTCAATCACTCAACAACATTCAGCTGGTTGGTCAGTCTGAGGATGGACGATGATGGCGAGAGTTCATCTGTGATATTGAGGATGATCCTCTGCAGGAATTCCAGGGACCTTGGGACACAGCCGGCATAGTTCATACTGAATACATAGAATGCAGATATCCACATTGCCACAGCAGATACAAAGTTATCAGTAGGAGCAACCTTGTATCCATCAACATGCAGGTCGAACTGTGTAGCCTTCACTGGAGTCTCCCCATTGAGCTTGATGTAGACTGGACTGTCAGTCTGCAGAGAGAAAAAAGAAAGAGTGGGATTATTGTACATGCATGTACAGTACAGTACTGTCATGTAACTTATCAGTGAGTGATTCTTGGCACAGAAGAATGGTCCCCAGCATGCTTGCACGACCTACATAGGCCCTACCTATCCACAAATTTAGGATAGCCATGTATACAAACTGATTGATAATACTTATATCACGATTATATCACTGCTACCCTACTGGTGCCCCTTTTATGAGGAGTGACCGTGGTGTAGTGGTTACAGGACTTGCCTCGCATGCTGAAAGTTGTGGGATCAAGCCTTGGCTTCGGCGTGTTGTCTGAAGCCCTCCTATCCACCCAGCAGTAAATGAGAACCTGGTAATGTTTGCACATTTGTATAGCGCCATATACAAATCCTGAGGGGAGACTATCTAGGGCGCTTTACATGCTCATGAGAACCAGGCACGCATTCCGACAGTCTCGGAGGGAATGTGGCAGCAGCTAACACAGCTCCAATTGTGCTCAGGTTCCTCACAGCTGGAGCTGGCACAATAAAGGACCTTGCACAACACAGAGACCCACCCAGGAATCGAACCCGCATCCTCTTGATTGAGACCACAGCGCCCTCCATTGTACCATTACATGGAGCATGTGCTGAAAGGTAGAATAGAACTTCAAACATTAAGACTACTACTCTTCGTTTCGTTGGCCTATATGAATTTTCATAACAACGTTATGATTACTCATCGTGTACACCAGCAGGGCTGCATTCCATCGCCAATGGGAATGTGACTTGGCACATACTGTACCTGTCACCACTATTATTTGATTTTTCTTGTTTAGGGAACATGAAAAATGCTTTCAATGCCATTGATTCAATGAAGCAGTGTTAGCGCTAAGGGGTGGGATAGAGGGATTCTGACTGTCCAGTCCAAAATCCCTCCCAAAACCTATTTGGAGGGAAATTCCCTCCCTTTTTTCTGCACACCTTATCGAGTAGCAGTCCATACATCAACCTTTCAGCTTGTATCTGCATCATGCTGATGGGAAATCCTTCCTTGATTTTGAAAATCCCTCTCTAAAAAATATCCTCTTACTAGCGAAGGAGATTAAACAAGAGCATCAATAATGCAGTAGCTTGAACTCGCTTGAGTGATCTCGTTTGGAAAAAGGAAAGTGAGTTAGGGGCATACACTGAACAATGCTTAGCTCCAGAGGCTTATCTCCAGACACCTTCGTTCCTGAGTCTACCTGCTGTTAATGTCCAGACGATGGGACCAGTACTGCCTGGACAACAGTTCCCTTCCTCAGTGCGAGCACAAGGTACTCATGGCTGGGACGCACCAGGCAGCCAGAATGAACAGGCGCGATGAATTGAAGTTCATGCTTAACCGAACTCTTCGATTACTCAGGCTACCTGACAATCGATCTAATTCTTCCTGTCTGGAAAAATAGTGCCCAATGCCAGACCACTGGGTTATGTTGGCTTGACACTTGGAACCATGTATAAAAAGACAGTAAATTAAATGTAAGCATGAGAGGAACATACAGTATGAATCCTAGAAAGCATCTAATTTAAGGCAGAGCGCACACTGAAACAGACCTCATGATTTATTACCGTTGCTTTGTGGATTCCGAACCAAGTTTCTGCCATATCCAACAGGAAGGAGGTGGGTTCGAATCCAGCTGAGACATCACATTAAAATTTGACATCTATTTTCTGTGTTATAGTCCCCACCTGCTATCCCCTCATCGGTGTTAAATTGTACATTTATCGTAGGAGACCGGCTAATTGGCTGGCTGGAAAGCTTGGGACCTCAACTGGCATTAAGCTGGTTTGGGCCCCAGAGGCCATAGCCATGGTTAATGCTGCCATCGGTGAATAGGAGGACAGATTAGCCCAGTCTTGTAGGGCGCCAGACTTGTAATCCAAGAGCTGCGAGTTTGATTCCCAGCCAGGCCAGAAGGGCTTGTCAGGTGTACCTGCGGAGTAAGGTGATTCATCTCTACCGCTCCTCCCTACCCCGGTTCTGATTGGGTACCCTGCGAGGTAACGGAAGGGGCGCCCACTGCATTGGCTGCCACGAGCGTAGTTGGTCGTGAGCGAATGTGCAACTGGGGTGCTGGCACGTTCTTCATCAAGTTACCAATGACCAGGGGTAATGTCGTAGAGGGCCTTGAGCAGCTGGATATGTGCGCTATATAAAACTACTTCATTATCATTAAGGTACGTACCACAGCATTTTCAGCAACGAAAATCCGATCAACTCGCTCTTTCAACTCCCCGGGGATTGCCACAAAGGCCGACATGACCATTGCATCTGTAGCAGAAGAAGGAAAGAGAAAAATATAACAATATAGATCAAACTGCTGCAGAAAGGAGGCATTTGAGGGACAAGAAACATACAAAATATAGTTCAGGCCATCTGATTGGTCTTATCAGGTGAAGAAAATTTCAAATAAGCATCATAGCCAAGCATGGATAGAAGGAGCCTGCCCCACATAACTACGATTATTGGAAGGAAAGAAAACAGAAATGTGAACACAGGTGTACATTCACTTCTGCTGCTCAATTTCCAAAATGGGGTCCTATTTCATACCAGCGTCCCGGCCCAGTAACATTTGAGAATTTTGTGGACTCTTGTGGTCATTCCACAGGCGAAATCGCCCACTGCCCCGTGTTAATAATTTGTGATCACAGACATAGTGAGCATCAAAAATGAGTTGGATGTTTTGTATAGTAATTATCATCACAATCATGGATGAGAAGACTTTATTTACAGTTATCCCAAACAGAACTACTATGCTGAGATACCATCCGTACGTCCGTATCCGTTCACTGTGCGAATCGATCGGTGAAAATTTATCATAATACTGAACAGGTGTTCGGGCCATACTAGTGCCATGCACTCGTCATCTGACATCCTTTTCTGTACCCAGTTCCCGATTAGGACAATGGCCAGGATTATAAGATATCTGTACTCAGATTAGCATAGATTCAGTGTTGAGCATGGCAAGTTTGTTTCACACACAGAAAATAATAGTTATCTGGAAGCCTCGTTTGAATCTCATGGATGGGTCACGCACGCATCACAGACGTATGGATGGCACAACTTTATTTTCATGCACGCATCATGGACATCGAACAGATGTATGGATGGCTAGCTTTAGTCACCGATGGAGCCTCAACTCATTCACAAATAGCCTAATCAATGCAGTCGAATGAGTATGCAAGTAGGTCTCATAGCGCTAATATATATATATATTATATATATAATATATATACCCTACAAGTTGGGGAGCCGTGAGCCAGCAACTGACCACAGGCTGCCACTCCAGTCACGGAGTTGCGGCCCATAGCTTACAAGGGATTGGAAGAACAAATCTCTCGCATAAACCTAACATACTGCAGGCCAAATTTGGTTAGAATAAGAATAAACTGCATCACTGCAATATAATTGCAGTTTTATAGATCGGTGAACGAGCACGGGAGCAAATTTGATCTTACTCTAGGTGTGGATATTAGGCGCGACTCAATTGCAGTTCCTTCCTTAACCCATCACCGGTATTGGATGCAAATTTTGCATGCTCCCGATTGGGACGGTGTGGCGAAGATCGTCGTGCACCTGCTCGATGTCTCCGATTGCTACTCGCAGTTTCATGGCCCGCATGGGCGAGAGAGGGGCGAGTAGTCCCAACAGTGGTGAAGGGTTAATAACCACTTTTTACAATACTGATCCAACACACCTGCGTTTTCATCAAGTTCATTCCAGGCTGTGATTGCCTCGGTGAAAAAGGGATGAGGCCGCTTCTTGGACTTCCCTCTTTGGATGAGAGCGAACCCATATTTCTGTAGTCCAGTCAAGAGCTCTGCTCGAATCTCCGTTCCATCACCTTTAATTCGGTCCATCTCCATCAGTATCTAAAAAGAGCAATTTATAACATGTCTAAGTTTTGACTTCACCATAGATCACCCATTATATTCTTTGTTGATATTATATCATACACAAAGTCACGTACATGGTAAACCCATGACTCAAAGCTGTCTATGACGACTATACTCCACTGAGGCCTCTCCCCCACCTTCCCGGGCCATGCGTAGCTCGAAACTGACCAGAATTTCAAACATCTACTAGTCTCTCCCTCTCTGTGTTGGCCTGTACCAACAACCGTGATGCTAGTTCACCACACTCCAGCAATGAGAGTCACACAAATACAGCATTTGAAATAGCGGGTGTATCATCATGGACAAAAGACAGGTTCAACGTTCAATACCAAAATAACATTGAAGCCATCTACACAAAGCTTCGGCACTAACATGATGGTGGCACATGTGCCATCAAGACAGTCTTCCCAGGAAATTCCAATTCAATGTTGACAGTTTTTATGATAGGTGGCCGTTTTTTCCCCGATCCTGGCAAATCCACAATTTCTGCAAAGCTTATCCGAGATCATAGGAGAAAATCACACAACTTCTTTATAGCAACTCGATATATCCTCTCTTCCTGGTGGCAGCCAATCAACTCAAATAATATTATTCAGAGTTCTCCTGCTGCAAATACATCAGATGTGAGTTACAGTACCTCTTTTTTGTAGGGGGAACTTGCGATACAAACAGCCCAGGACAAATTCACTACAAATAAGTAATTTCAGCATGCTGCAGACAATTTAAAAATCAAGGCAACTCACACCGATGAATAGGTGACGACCAGGGCCTGAGAGGGAGTCTAATTTTCCAGACCTGTAATTTGGATTCACTCGACGACCAGGGCCTGAGAGGGAGTCTAATTTTCCAGACCTGTAATTTGGATTCACTCAGGCTCTCCAGCAAACTGCAAACCCAATCTATGAATAAAACCTACCTGATCTTCATCGAACAGCCAGGGATAGCGCTCCTCGACTGCTCCAACTGCTGGCTGATCTGAGATGATCCACTGCCTCCGGTCTGCCAATGTCTTGTCCATGCGGCACCGGACCATTCTATGGTCCGGCTGGCTGCCTTTTCTTCTTCTCCACGATCAGCCACTTGTGGTGTGCATCAACCGTGGCATCGTCCTCCGAGGCGTCTCGGTCGGGAAGATAGTTCCTCATCCCCCACTGGAGAGAAACTGGCTCATTGTCCGTCTCCTGGCGGGTCCTCCTCACTGTCTTTAGCTTCCTCTTCTGAACAGCCTCTAGTTGGCCGTCGACCCTCTTTCGCTTATTCCTGAATTTGTATAGGAGTCGGTGTTTCCACAGCATCTGGGAATATGAAGTTACGAAAACTGTGTTAATTCAGGAAGGGAACCTTATAAATTATGGAAAACACACCAGGGGGCATTCCATAAGGTTGCTGATCCCATAACTGATTCATTTGCAATGGCTGATTGGACAGTTGTCAACAATCTCCATCACTTCTGTGATCAACATTGAAAGCACTTAAAAATGTGTCTGGCTTTCAATAGCCCATTGAGCTTTCAAATTGATTGCACATGTAATCTGAACAAGTGGATACAGACTTTTAACCAAAACAAGGAACTTAAGCCACTGACTGGCTCTGTGATTCATTGCCTTTGGGTGGTTTTCCACCGACAATTATTGCGTAATCTGAATTGGTTAATTGCTTATGAAGTTCCGATTGTGCCATACTGATTACCCAAAACATGCTGATGTTTTGAGATCATTTCAACAAAATAAACAAGTCAACATCAAACTCTGTTTTCCACTATTTTGATCCAGTTTTATGGTGTACATTTACACTGTTGCTACATTTTGCTCTCAAAACTTGAAGACAATCCAAGAACTTCAAGAACATTTGGATAAGTTTCAAATGTGACAAAAAGCATGCACAAATGGACAGTCCGTCTTCTGAATGTTTTTTTCTCAATGGATTCCCATTAGCAATGGGCACTTGATCATTGGGTACCCTGTGATCATCACTACTCATTAATCTCAGAGACCATTGTTATGGCACTGGGCAGTGGTGTAACTGTTTATAGGTCCACTACAATCTCTTCGACAGATTTTACAGAGCAGAACTGACAGGGATTCTTGTTCAAAATGGCTGGAATCATAGTACAACAATACATGTAATCAGGGAAGACCATGGTTACCATCTCTTTTTCAGTTGGGTTAGTGGAACTGTGGGATTCTGATTTCTCTGGTTATACTGCAGTGATAGGAAAAGTTGGATTAAATTACCTATCTGCTAAAGTAGTTGAGAAACAAACACTGCAATGACTCACTGTGATGCCAGAACAGCATGTGGCTTGCCTGGAGCAGATTCCAACTACATCCAAATTCCAAAACATGTCATTCGGGAAGAAACTGGTTTGATTTTTTGTGATGATGCCAGGCAGGGAGTCACATAGGCCTACTGCTGAACCTTTTTGATTTTGAGTGGCAATTGGTACTAGCACGTCACTGGGCAATTGATTCCGTACTGTACCCTATTGAGGATTGTGCAGTGTACGTCACTGACAGACAATATAGTCTGAATGAAAGAAGTAGGGAACTTTGAGCCCACTTTGGCAGGCGTGTCAGATGGCCAACTCACTTTTTTGTTCGCAGAGGTCATGTTGCCCTTCGGTGTCATCATTCTTGGATACTTCCTGAATATTTTCTCCAAGATGGTATCGTAGTTGGTCTTGGTAGGATAGCTGAAATGCAAATACAGTACAAAATGTTCATAATTTAGCACTACAATGATGGCTCATAAAGTTCTGATTCCAAATTATCCTTGGGTCAGTAATTCTTTTCTTTGATGGATTAGGCCCACAGTACCATGATGCAGGGTTTATCAAGCTCGTTTGGATTTACACCAAGTTAGTGGCCGAATGATATAAAGCTAACCTAACATACATGTACAGTAGGTCTGTTCCAGGACCCTCCCATGTCCGTGAAAATAATGTTGTGCCATCTGTTCGTTCGTGATGCATGCGTATCCTGTCTGTGAAATTTATGGAGGCCCCCAAATAGCTATTCATTCGTGTGTGAAACGAACACGACAAAAGGCAGCGCTCAAAACTGAATTGCAATTCATATGGGCACTTTTACAATCCTGGGCATCAATCGGGAACCTGGGGCAGGAAAGCAAACCCAGATGACGGGTGCCGGACACAATATGACGACACGACCACTATGACCCATACAAACGTTTAGTATTATGTTATTTTTATTATTATAATCCCATATCAGTGGTTGAGCGCCGCTTTTCACCCGGGTTGCCGGGGTTCGATTCCCAGCCGAGTCACACCAGAGACTGTGGTAGTTGCTGCCATCTCGCTAGGCACTCCGCATGAGGGATTGTTGTATGCCATCTGCACAGTGACCCCCACCTTCACATTGGGGTCATGTCATTAGAGGCACTGCCTTGTTCCGTGTACTTGAAGGATCGCAGCAGACATTGCAGTACTCGGGTCTGCATACTTGCCGGGCCTTGTCATGGGTTCGATCCCTTATCCGGCGAGTCAATCAAACAAAAAATATGTGTAATAACGATTCAATGAAATAGCAGACCCATATCAGTGGCTTTCACACACAGGATTACCACAGGTGTGCTGACACATCGGTCCCTAATAGCGTCTGTGAAATGTTCGCAGTCGTGAAAATCACTCACCGATTGATTTTCT
>JAODAF010142006.1:0-10354 GCA_027574765.1 Molpadia intermedia | reverse complement strand
TGTTTTGACATGGCAAAGCCATAAAATTGCAAGAGGTTTAGGACCTAGTTTGGGGTTGGAAAATTATTCGTCATGCCGTTTCAGAGCGATCCCACAAGCACGATGGTCACTCGAGTTGGACCTCAGGCAAATTAAATATCGCCCTGGGCATAGCAAAAGAAAAGCAGATGACGCAGAAAGACCGTAAAGGAATTATACAATACCCACTACTAAATCTTTACAGATTAACACAAGTGGAACAATAATTAGACCATAAGGAAATATCATGTGGGCTTCTCTTTAATGGCGAAACTGGTAGTTCCGAGAGCAAGGACTGATACCGACCTAGGGTCAGCTGATCTTTATACCCTAACTACTGACCTAGGTCACACCCGAAGTTACCAGAGGTCAAATCCACACATCAGTGTAGTAATATACTAAAAAAAAAGTGTGGTACGGAGGTTATGGTGGGAATATCATAAACTATTGGATGACGGTATACTGTCTAAAAAGGTACTTCTCTAAGTATCATACCAGAATCCATGTTCGACACATCTTGCAACTATTTCATGGAAATGGCTAGGGTGGATACTTTAGCCCTGAGAATTTGTTACCGTATATGAAAAATGACGTTCTGAACTTAACTGTGCAGAATGTACGGCGTGTAAACCTATATTATTTATTATGGACCATTTTTCGAAATATGCAAATCTCTATCCTATTCCTGACCAAAAAGCAACGATTGTCGTAAAATGCGAATAAAAAATCTTCGAAAAGTTCATCAGAAATGACGGAAATCCCGATCAAACTCACGACGATCAGGGACGTCAATTCGAAAGCGACCTTATATACATCTGTAAGGAGTTAGGAATAAAGACAACTAGAACAACCCCTCATCATCTTCTGTCGGACGGACTAGTGGAAAGATTCTACATAACTCTGAAGAACCAATTGGCTAAATATGGCCACTCAACTACAGGCTATATATTAGTCAAAACAGTCAATGCTCCTGAGGACCATAGGCTCCAAACCGCATATCTGTGACCTTGATTCTCAAAGTAGAGGGCTACTAAAGCACCTTTCATAGTAATAGCAGTCAATGTCCTGGAGATCTTTACCATTCTGTGATCTGTGAACCCTTCCCATCGAGAGCGGTGATCTCATCAGCCACTAACTGACAAACATAATTGCGCCCAGGTCTTATTTGTTAGCGTGTTGGTGTATGTAAGCCTCCTGTTTAGAAGTGTTTTCCAAGAATTACTCTATATTTAAAAGTTTGTAATCGCAATATTAATGGAGGTATGGTATCCAAGTGACACAAGTGTAACGTTGCTGATGCAGCTGGCATCGTAAGGGTTTGTTTTTAAACATGTGGGTCCTCCAAGTGACCGACATGTCCATTAATTACCTGTGGACCTGTTTTCATCTCTTAATTTGTTGGCATTTGTTGTATTATTTTTGGTGTATAACTGAATTTAGCATCATTGATTTATATGGGACACATTATAATATTAACTTAGATTGTTTACTGTTGCTGGCAGAAATCCACAAAGGACTGCCCAAGTGCGATATTTGTGTTATTTGGGTAGGTATTGCTGTCAATATTTAGTAAGAGCATTATTTTAGTAATCCCCTGGGTAATGAAGGAGATGCATTGGTACTGTTATATCTGGGATTTATTGACATTCCTTACATATTTTAGGAGGTTAAATATGTTGACTTGTTGTTATAGTGCTATTGCCCCAATGATTATTTATTCACATAGGCCTACGTACCCATTAACACGTAGTGATGGACGGGGTCCATCACCATGGCATGGTTATAATGTTTTGAGTGTAATGATATGAAGTGTCTTTATAGCGGGTCATTTGGAATTTGTTGAATTTATTATCCCATGACTATAATATCCATTGCTTATTTTACTTGTTTTTTATTGTTTACACGAAAATATGGTTATTTAGTCCACTGTTGTTAGCATTTAATAAAAAACCACTCATACTGACACTTCAGAGTCGCACTCTGCTGTACAAGATCAAGAAGTACTTATATTGATTTTATTTGATTCATCACAGGGTCAACACATTTAATATAATGAGAGCCCCAGCAATGATTTAACCGGGCCATGGAACCCCGTTATCTATGGGGTCCTACCTACTCCATGGCATAGTATGCCAGTGTAGTTATACACGTGCCAACTTAAGGGACTGGGGATGGCATCTGGATGCTGAGGCGAGACTGGGAACTCTCTGAAGTTGATGATGCGGGCTTCTAGACTGCCCGTGACCTCCCGTTCGATTGTGCCACCTCAGCTCGACCATGGATTTAAATACCTTATTGTTATTATTACTCTTATTTTATGTACCCATATCGAATGTATCGAAGGTATATTGATTATTTGACTTATATAGTATAGTCTATACAGCGATAGAACACCAAAACCCAACACCAGCTCACACTAATTAGAACGCCACAACTATAACTTCATTCGCAAAAGTTAAGCACAATCTTAACGCAACTAGAATGTCGGCTTACAACATGCTGCCCTGCATTAAAGCATACATAAACCGAGAGCCAGCTCTAGCATAATAGGCTGTGCTGAAAATAGTGATTAATATCAGACAGGATACCACAGAACTACAGTACGTTATATATATTTCTGTGCAAGATACACGGTAACCTGTTCATTCCTACGTACTGAATGCACGATAATGACAATATGGACATGGGCTAATGCTGTAACACAGACGAACCGTTTCGGAGCCGAGATTCTGGAAATCCGCCAGTCAATTTAACTGTATTGCAGGTATTGTACTCGGATATTTCTAATTGACAATATGGAAATGAAACCCTCCTATTCCAATTATGAATGAAATTTTCTCATTTGTTCTCGTTGTAGTTTCCCACGTTCTGGAGAGATGACCGTTATCAAATTGTCGTTTACTAGCCAACGTCGTTTGTTTAGAGCGTCGGCTAAACGATCAGCTTCGTACGCAGGGATGGGTTAGTGTTTTACATGCCAACAAGCCCTCACAATTAAGTTTTCCTACTCAGATATTAGTCACTCATCGAACCAACATCGTACTATTTACCCAAACAGTTTGATAATCAACTTTAGAGATTACATCCTTTTTCCATTCTGTCCACTTTTTTAAATTGTCCTTTTTGTGCAAATTTCACTTTCCAGAGGGTGGGTGAACACATGGTGTCTGATCAGCTTTCAATTCAATGTGATGTGTTTTTGTAGACATCAGTGGCCGGTACGGGGTGGGGGCGCAACAGGCACCCCCTATTGACCGTCGTGTACATAAACTATTTAAAAAACAAAGGAAGAAGAAAAAAAGAGCCCAAGGGCACTATATTTCCTTGCTTAGAGCAATACGACAATTTAAATGATGTGTTATTACTAAAAAAAATGGGTTCAATATGTCCCAATTTTTTTCACAAAATATCACCCATGTCTGACCTTTGGTGAAGAAAATGCCGCAAAATCAAAATTTGGCCCACCATCTCGCCGACCATAACTTGAGAACCATGTGTCCAATTTAGCTCTTCGGCGGTGGATGGCTCTTTCAATAGAGTTCAATCATATATAAAAATAAACTAATAAAAACTAATATCTTTTCTCAACAAATATTTACGACTATTCTAACTGTGCTTTAAATCCCCCAAAAGAACTTTGACCTCTGATAACTTCGCACACAAAGGTCGCACAGGGGTCAACCAATTTAAATGTTTGATCGAAAGGTCAACGGAGGTAAAACTGAGGTCAAAGCTCACCCGGAAGCTGGTCGACTATTGGATTACAATAACATACTACTCCCGAACCTAACGGACATTTCATCATGTTATTGCCAAAATACTAGTTTTGACCACTAATTGACCTTTGATGACCGTTATATTTAAAAATGTTCCCCTAGCCCATTCACAACTTGTCCCAAAATAGCAACCGTGTCGAACCTTGTCACTGGGAGTTATTGCAGTTTTAATATTTCAGGTTTTTTACTGACCTTTGCAGGCACCAAAAACAATAGGGCACATCTACTAACTATATATGGAACCAAAAATATCAAATAAACCTATTATTAAATGATCTCTGTTCAAATGAATGTACTATGGCATGCAAATAATAGCATCATTTTGCATCTAAGCAAACTTTTCTAAGGGGAACACCCCCTCCCCTTAGACCCCTCCCTCAGGACGGCATTCAGAAATAAAAATTGCGACCCCCTATCAATAAATCCTGTAAACGCCCCTGGCAAATATGAATCGATGGGATCCTTTCTTGAAAGTGTCTCCTGGTTAATGGATGGATATATATATATACTTGTAAGATCCAGTAACCAATTATTACATTCATTATTATTATTGTTATTTTGCAAGAACTGTTTTCCCCATAACATGTTCAAGTATATTAATAGAAGATGCAGTAGATATTTTAGGTGTTTGCCTACAACAAACAGATTGTGGGATCCCCCTACCAGAAATGTGGAGGAGTCTTCTTCCCTGATTTGGGATTTGGTGGGGCATCAATGATGTTGACCCCTTTCAATGCATCACCATGCTGTACAGTATAACCCATATATTAGCATTAATTTAGTTTAGTTTAGGGGACCCCTGAATGTATTGAGTGATTTTATTGTTGTTTCATCTTGAATAGACTTTTCGGCTTCATCTTGATTAGATGAATCTTCATTATTAATAACTTGAAGATTTGCAGACAATCTAAGAAGTCCTTATCTCTTGAGTACTACAATGCTCCCAAAATCAAAATATCTTTGTGGTGCTGGTATGCACATTCCAAACAGCAGTACAATATGAGCTCCATGTCATCAGATCCGACCCAAATGATACAGCGCAGCATATGCCTCCATGTTCACCCATTCATCAATCGTCATACTTAATTGTTTGCAAAGTACACTGGAAAATGGTCAACATTTGGTCCAATTACTTCAAGTTCATCATCGGTTGATTGGTTACATTAAGTGCTAAGCAAACAGTTAATTGGTTCCGACCAAACCCTTGCAGATATTTATTGTTCCTATGATACAATAAGCTACATTGAAAGAATGCTTATATGTATATAATGCTTATAGTCACAGGCTGTCCTAGCGTATTATTCACATCCCACACTAGATTCTATTTATTAGAGAAATGTTGAGACCTCAACCATGTTGGCGGAACTTGAAGACTGAAGTGGTACACTGCCGGTAAGCCTAGGCTAGCGTATCTGTAGCCTATGTCACATAATATTCCAAAGTAACATTTGTCTAGGCCCTACCAAGATAACGCATATATTTTAAGCTATATTAGTGATGTTTGACATTGCTAGCCAATACCTAGGCTAAGCTAGGGGAGGCCTGTTAGGCAATATGCTACATGATACTAGGCTAGCATAGAGTCAGTTCGATTCAAAAGATTTCACACCAGTCCTCAGTTTCATTAGTTTTTGGCGATCTGTCTATTTCTGTGGTTCACATAATACGTAGCATTAGTCCATGTTAAATAATAGCCTAAGCTGCCTAGTACAGTTAGTAGCCTAGTTGTAGTAGCTATGCCAAGCCTAGGTAAACTAGGCGATGCTTATGGTAGTAATGCTTAGCCTAGGATATAAAAATATCAGGTCCATGCGCCTACATTTGATTTAAACGACGCCTTCAGCTGTAATTGTAATAACCGTCGTTCAGGCTAATTTGATGTCAGAGCCTAACGTTAGGCTACGTTAACTTTAGTTTGTTGAGACTTTAATAAGTTTTAGGCTATAGGCTAGGCCTTCTGGCCTAAAGTTAAAAAAAATCCACTTTGCTAATTATGTCACTGTTAGGCCTAGGCTAGCTGGTTATCATTAGCCTAGGGCCTTTTGAAAAAGAAGGATCGTATATTCCTTCAATTGCAACACGCATCATCGATCATTTAGGTTAGTTCGTTGTTTACATTTCAAATGGGAGGGGCATCTATGCTAATTTCTTAATAGGATATGCAACAAGCACGATCGATATCGAAGCTATGATAGTACCGGTTAGTCAATGCGTTCTTTGTTAGCCCCTAGCCTATGTAGATTTTACAAATCACAGTTTACTACTGCCTGTTGCGTAGGCGAGTAGTACGTACAGTACAGCTAGAGGGGCGTGGCATAGCCTAGCTTAGGCCTCGCCCAAGGCCATACAGGTTAGGTGGATTATCAATGAAAATTTGCATACACCAAATTCTATTATTAGGGTCCCGTCAGGGTAAAGAATATCGATTAGTGAAATCATGGAATGAATAGATTTTAACTTCATGGATATAAACGAGGTATCAATAAATTATAATTATAAAATCAACAGGTACTGCCTAGGGGCCTAGGCCTATGTCGTTTGGTTACTTTCTAGGCCAAATTATATATTCAAATTAAATACATGGTCCGTACGTTTTTAGATTCTAATCAAAGTAATTAATGGATTGAAAACTATTATGTCCTTTAAAACCATTGAAGTACATGAACAATATTTAAAAAAATATCTCACCTAGTTCAACTAATACTCGTGTTGCTGTTTCAGTAATTGAAACCAGAATGTGATTTTTTAAAGTTTGAAACATAGTTATATGGCTTAATGAGCCAATGGTAACTCAAAGCGAAACTGTGATAGTACTAAAGCAACATTTTGACCATATAATTATGCAAAAGAAAACAAGTTTTTTTAAATTCAAACAATAACATGCATAAATCGCTATATAAAAATCATCAAAACTAAATAAAATATAACTTCTAGTGATATTGATCGCCAATATTATTTTAAGGCAAGTTCTTTCAGCCATGCATTCTGAAATGATCCATATGTGATGTACATCTCATGTTGTGATATGTTCAATTAACTTTGGAAGAGCCTAAAAGTTAGATATTGCTTTATCAACATATTGACCATAATTGAAGCGCCCTCATATCGGCATTGAGTAAGATCACTAAATTTATTGAATTTAGCCCCCAAATTCCCCTTTTCACTCAGGTTAGTTTACAATTGCAACGAGGCGACGCTATGTTACTGTTAACATGGTTTCTAAAGTTGCCCAAATAAAAAAAAAATACCTTAGCGTCTTGTTTCTCTATAAAAATGCGAATTTGGGGAAACCACACATTTTACTGATTTATTCATTTTATGACCTGAAAATAACTCTCCCTTACTGGCAAAAGATAACTCAGTGTGCGTAAAGATGTATATTTTCACACTGTGTTAATTATTAACTTTTAAATCCATAGAATTTTTTTTTTAAAGTGTTTTGGTTACTTTTTTGAGGAAACTCAACACTTTGACCACATTGTTCCTTAAAATTTCGATCAAAAATACCGTTCAGAAATTCCAAATTTTAAAAATACTACCAGTTAGAAACCCACAAAATTTGGTTATATTATGCTTGACAAGTTGCTTTATTAATCGGAGTCAATTTTAGTAAATTTATATATCTAATTAAAAAAATATACAAATTTTAATGACAGCTGTTAGTACGAAAAAAAAACGTCTTTTATTATGGGCAAAGACGCACTTGCATTTATTGAAGGTTCAGTGGGTCTTTTGAATATATTTTGTATGCTTCAATACTGCAGTTAACAAAAATGGACTCGGCGAAGAAAAAAGATTGGTTTTATAGAATCTCTTTCTGTTCTGTCGCCGTTGTTTAACAGTATAAAGCATTCTTTTCAAAAGGTGTAACACATCGACCATTTTCCTTGCGCAATACGTGTGGTCATTTTGTTTACTTGACCATAGAGGCCTATATACAATATCCAAAGCAATGTTTTGCCATATCATTTGTAGTTAATTGATATCGAATTATTATTATTAGATATAAAGAAGGCAATAAAGAAATATAATTTGTTAGGCTATTTCTGTAATGTATTAAGTAATGTACATATAATAAGCTATATATTTGTTCCGGTTATACACACGCTTAATAATAAAGTAGCCTATGTAGGCTAATAAATTGAAACCCATTCGGAAGTTTAGCAGCTTGACGCCTCGGAATAGGATTTTATAGAAACTTTACGTTCATGACGGGGTATAGTGACTCGACTACGGTTGTAATTTATATGGCTGACAGCGGAATGTAAAAAAGGGTAATTGATTGAAACGGCGTGGTGTCAATGAAGCTTTAAGGTTCGTGTTATAAAACAAAAAACCTTTGTCAGTAGGCTACGTGAAAACAGGAACATAATGGACAGGGGAGATGGAGAGGAACATGATCTAGGGAGATTCAACGCCATTATTGTGCGCAGTTTAGAATAAACAGCTTTCAATTCGTCAACTTATGTATGTCAGTCCTAGTATGACTAACTCCTATTTCGAACTAGCCTATTCAATCAATAAATTAAACTTAAAACAACAGCGATAGCGATATTAAATGCACACCAGTCCTTTTTAACGGTACCACCGTTTGATTAATGCTGAATAGTCAAGGCACACCATAAACTGTCTGCACGTTTGATTTTCTTCTCCTAATAGTATCCGCTTTTACATTTTATGTGGAGCCTTTCATGATGGATGAATTGTCGCGCATTCTCTCCATATACCGCGATATGTTATCAAACCTAATTACATGTTTCGTTATTTAACCAAAAAATCCTTATTGGCTCGAAGTTTTGTCAGTATTTGCGCATGTCTATGTACCTATGTCGTATGCTCATTGGTTGTTCGTTTGTGATATAATTATGCTTCTCAATGTGACGCAAACGTTGTGTTCGTGGGACATTCACAGGAACGTGGACCATCCACAGTTTGGACAAAATCCGTGATCTCTAATATAGTTCTGACCAAACTAGTATTCCACAACGTATGAATCATCATACTCTGTGGACATTGGTGGCTGTATTGTTTGAGGGGGCAAAGTTGTGATCGCATGGTACATTCTGGGGGAGAGGTCTAAGGGGGTGATAACGTTTGTATTAGTAGTGCTGCTGAAATGCAAAATGGTGTTTGGCAATGTTTTAAGCCTAGTATTATGTTGATAACAATTATCTATCTTCTATTTACATTTTGAAATTTGTTATTTTTGGCACAAATCTGACAATTTTATGCTGATTTGGCGTACCTTGTTAAGAGAATAATAACATTCTTCCACAATCCAAAGTACATCATACTGTTTAGGGGGATGCTTCATGTTTTTTGTTTTTTTTGGGGGGGGGGGCATAATGCATAAATTTTGAAAGGGCCTGACTGATTCACAAAAATTGAATAACATGTATTTTGGGGCCACACAGGGTATATGTCATTGGCACAAATATTGACATTTTAAGAATGTTATGTTAAGCCCTGCCACTCATTAACATTTATTAGATGTGCATCAACAACAATAGGAATTTTCTACTTATTATGGTCAATATATACTTATTGAGTATTTGTGCTAACAATTTTCAGAGATTAATAATTCAGCACCACCCACTCATTAATAATTGGGATCTAGAACATCAAACAAGTACCAAAAGTACTGTCATTGTGGTCATGTGGGCGCAGGTTTCTTCATTGGTTTCTTCGTTTGTTCTAGATTTGACCGGTTTGGGGGCCTTTTTTGCCCTTGTCATATTACTAAATACTGTACATGTATTTATGCATCCATTTGGAACTTGGCAATCTTCCCCTTCACCAGACCAAACAGTAAAGCTTTTTAATATGAAGGATAAAATAATCACCCTGAATTATATCTTTACACATGTTATACACTGAACATAGTATTTATGAGTAAAAACAATGCAGACTTAGTTTGCTGTCAGTGTCGCACATTTATTAAATGGTGTTGCTTCCAGCGGGCCACCAGACAATCTGCCCTTTCTCACCGGTTGCAATGGATAAGTTAGCCTGGGGTGGGAGTCGAACCCACCTACTGGAAGCAAAACCATCCTTCAGTTTATTGGGGGATTTCTTTGTTGGTTTCTTCTAGATTTGACCGGTTTTGGGGCCTTTTTTGCCCTTGTCATTTTTGTCAAGAAAAAAGCAGTACTGTAGCTATCCAACATTTGATTTGTTGAGATACCATGTTGGTGGCACATAGTGTACATGCACCCATACACCAACTTCACTGTACGGTACTGCAAAGGTTCTGACTGGGTGTCAGATCATGGCAATCACTAAATACTGTACATGTATTTATGCATCCATTTGGAACTTGGCAATCTGCCCCTTCACCAGACCAAACAGTAAAGCTTTTTAATATGAAGGATAAAATATTCACCCTGAATTATATATTATGTACAAATATCTTTACACATGTTATACACTGAACATAGTATTTATGAGTAAAAACAATGCAGACTTAGTTTGCTGTCACTCGGCCTGTCAGTGTCGCACATTTATTAAATGGTGTTGCTTCCAGCGGGCCACCAGACAATCTGCCCTTTCTCACCGGTTGC
>JAODAF010141895.1:0-10355 GCA_027574765.1 Molpadia intermedia | reverse complement strand
AATTCTGGCAAATATAGTATTTTTGAGCCAAAATTGCATAAAAAGCTGGGCAATTGGTTTATTTTTAAGGCAAAAGTTCAAATTTGCCGATCGGAAACATAAAAATAGGCTATCTGGTGCCTATAAAGCATTCAAATGTGCGTAGCTTCAAGGGGCCCGCCACCGTGCGCCTATTGCGCAAAGCGTTCGGGCCACAAATCAATGTTTTAAAAAAGCCCCCACTTTTGGTAAAGGATCCACGCCCATGGTTCCCCTTAGAGGCTTAGATGATGTTAGTCACCCAATAGCCCTGTGAACAAATTCCTGGCTACACCGGCTCTCACTGATACAATG
The DNA here is from genome assembly GCA_027574765.1 of Molpadia intermedia. Lineage (NCBI taxonomy): Eukaryota > Metazoa > Echinodermata > Holothuroidea > Molpadida > Molpadiidae > Molpadia > Molpadia intermedia. The sequence continues at coordinate 10,022 of JAODAF010141895.1, read as the reverse complement.
GACTGTTCAAATCACTGCAAAGACTCTGCCATTTATAGTGGCGCGCGGCGGCCCGGCTGACCCCCCAAAAAATCATAGCGGCCCTATTATTCATTCTCATTCTCAAGCTGGAGTGTATTTTATCTCAAGTTGAAAATTAATTTTATACATCGCGATACTAGGCCTATGCATCGGACGAGCGGGGAAATCCCTGTGGTGTAAGTCTTTCGTCTTAATTATTGGCGCCCTTTTCAGCTAATAAAAAGTGTAGTATATGTATACTTAAGTCAAAAAAAGAAAGAAAAAAGATAGCACCATTTTGCATCTAAGCCCGATTACATAGGCACAAATTTCACCCCTTAGACCCCTCCACCAGGACGGACGTTCGCAAGATTGGATGGTGGCACTTTAGTACTTTCATTTATTAAAGTGGCACTTCACCAAATATGGTTGAGAATCCCTGCTCTAACCCGTAGACACTACGGGGTATGTACATCACATGATGTACCTATAACCCACAATGTGTGATACGCGCCTGAATAAACAGCATGGTGGGTAATTGTTATAATCAAGTCATAAGTCTGATGAAATAACAAAATAAACTCACCCTATTAATTCATCCTGTGTTCGAATGCCCGGTGTAAGTGATCCGTATTAGGCGTAGCACAATAAATAAAATGGTGGAGCACTCCCGAGCTGGTTGACCCGCATGCACGAGCTGGCTGCGAGGTAGCTGTGATTATTACATCCTCGTGCAGTAAACTCGAGGTTACGGCTAAAACTATGGCGGCTGTTATATACAACTAGGAGTCCATCCGCTATAAATAGGCTACTACGTATAGAACTATAAGATATGGCGGAGATGCCGGGCTATGATGATTATATATAGACACTCCCGCGTAAGTAAGGCCTTACCCGACATATACGGTACTGTCTATAGACAATGTGTCCTAACGTCAGGCTAAATATGTCTGGAGATACTACAAATCTAAGTTCCGCACGAAATAAATGTTGGCCGATAACCGAGGTAATTGGCTCAACCAGTGTAATACGATGTAGTTAACTCCTTTGTGAAAATTCATTCTAGTAAATTTGAACGAAGATGCGACGAAAGTAACGTTTTAACGTGTACAGAAGTCAAGTTTGTAGTTGTTATTGTTATATAACTGTACTGTGTTATCCGGTAAGGTCTATTGTGGCAGTGTGGATGTCGAATTTATGTCACAACATGTTCATGTCAACACTAGGGTGAAAGGTGAAACTAATGTACATATCAATACAAGACATTGCTTCAAAATAAAGTAGGTCGCTACAATATCATACACATTTGCGGAAATAAATGTTATTTATGATCGTGATCGTCACTGATCGTTAATGTTGATATATTCATAAATACTACATGCAGGGTTTATCACCCTTAGAATGTTAATTGTGCTACGAAAACAAATGGTGGCTAGGGTAAAATACGACTTTCTGCTATATTACATCCAAATATTAAATCTTAAATGTATAGATCTTCGTCAAAACGTCATCCAATATTCAAACATCGCTTTCAAGTTAACTGTTAGTTACATGATGTTAATGTACTTGAGAAATGTAATAAAAATGTAAGAAATTTGTAGGAGATATGTAAGAATACTTATGTAACGTACTTGCTTATATGTTACATCATCTACCAATAGGGGTTGTGAATTGATATAATTATCACCATGTAAACATTTAAGTGTGTACAATTGGTAGAAATATAATATATTCCTTATTCGTTACCCATGATATTTATAAATGTTACGATACATTATAACAAAACGTTCCTGATATCTGAAATGCTTTCGCCTATACTTTGATTTTTAAAGCCGAAGATACGGTTCATATGGGATTTTAACTTTGTGTGACAACGCAGCAGGACGAGGTGACGAAGCTCCATTGCATGAATGTTCCTCATATGAACTCGGTATACGCAAATCCTTTCACCCCATCACGTAGAATAACCATATAGAGTAGCTTCATTAATATCAATCACAACTGACAGAGGGGGCGTATACTTACATCAATCTGGTCAAAATCACTTCAATGTACCACGACTGGTTATATTTCTCAACATAAGGCAAAGCTTTAGTCTACTACTGAAATTATCGTGAATACTAGAAACTACTAGAATATAAACATTGAGGTATGAGGCATATCGAATAGACACATACCCAAACAGCTGTCTCGTGTTTTAAGACGAATTCAACTGAAGATTGACACATTCAGCATTTAGAGACACAATTTGCTTTCTTTTTTAAATTGATATACAATTACATACTTCTCGATAAGAGCTATGCTATATCGTAAATAAAACTGGTTCGGATTTAAGTGTTGAAACTAGATATAGCGTGTGGTTTGATATAGCGATAATATCTAAGATTATCAAGGTATGATGTATAGCTGATATATTATGCTACGGTAATTTTGGTGCAGATGATAGAAGGTTAGTGTTTAAATTGTTTTTTGAAAAGAGTTTCATATGACAAAATTATCATTCACGTGATATATACATTTCTTATTTTAATTATATAGATAGCGTAATTTTATAAAGAGTTCCAATTATAATCCCTGACCATTGTGGGGTTTGACTATATATTTTAGACGTAGCTCCAATTATTTCGACGCTGCTCCCCTAAGAAATGTTTACTGAATTAAATGCTCTTTGAAATGCTCTTGTGGTAATAGACAGTTTTATTACTAATTGGTTGTTTAAAATAATGATCTCTTCGTGACATCACGGAAATCACATTATGTAAATTCTAGTTAATTAATGTCATAATTTTATCGTGGTTGATGTTTTAGAACACACTCTATATTCGTTGTGTTGCTTCCTATATTTTTTTACACCGAAATTATCATAAATAAAGAAGTTTCCAATTCAATTGTTGTTGTTGTTTTATCTGATATCTATAGGAGACCGTCGTTCAACACCGTCGATAATTCACTTGGGCACAATACGAAAAGTCACTACATCGACCTGACCTCTTATCTTGGCATCATAACTAACATAACTCATGGCTTGTTAATAGCTATTTATATATTGTTTTGTTTTATCAGAAAACTAGGAAGAGAAAAATGGTCGCAATGTTTTTTTGTTGAAAGGCCATTCTACGATGGTTCACTTATATCATATAGTACAATGATGATGGAGGAAGAATAATAATAATAAAATTTAAAAAAACGTCTGCATTTTTTCCCTTCCTTCACCACCTCATAAACTGATGTTAAGAGCCTAGCCTAATGGAATATAAATAATTAATATCATTCTTCTCATCGTTTAGACGCTCATACCCATTGAAATTCCTTTTAATATTATAACTTTTAAATATTTACTTTTGTTATGTGACACTCTCCTGCGATATAACATAAAGTACATTGTCGGCGTGAATAAAGTATTGTTAATGGTAGAATGCATAAATACCTTTAAATAACCTCGAATTAAAGCAATTGTTCGAGAATATAATAACAAAAAGTTGTGTTCTGAATCAATTTGGTCAGAACATTTAGTACGGGTGCTCGAGCTTCCAGAGCGATACTAGATATCCAATTAGACAACTGACTGGTATACTTGAAATATCGCCGCAAGTATAGTACCTATTGTAGTACATCAGAAACAGCCCCAAATGATGTGTTATCCCGGAGTGAGTGCACGTTCTTTTTATCGTACACGAGGTCGTGTAGTCAAAAATACACGACATGTAAATTATTGGTAGTAATACTGTGAATATTTAGGTCCGCCAGCGACTTTAACTGACTAACGTACTAGAAAGTATTCACCACATGCACTCTCCATGAAACCACCACAAATAATCGCGACGGCCTAATGATTTGCACAATTCCTTCTACAAATATCGCGTGGTTGATGACATATTGTTAGTACAATGCTTATTTAAACTAAATTAAATCTGACAAGTCTAAAGGCATCTAAGTGTATGTATATCTGCTCAGAATGTTGTCAATTTTTCTACTACCAGTCATCACCACCAAAAAAATATCTAGCCACTCTATACTAGCTGAACCATTATGCGGCCAATAACCCTTTAAGTATTTATATAAGTACGAGTGACATTATCTTGAGGAGATATAGACCGTCTGTTTAATTGTGACCATTAAATCCACAATAGTATATAGGGATGTGTGTATATAAAGTATTGGTTAAGTTTAGTGTAACTGACATTCACTTAATATAGCACATGTGCCAGCGAGAACCACGGCAGGATGTCAGAATATCTCACATCCCAAAGTACCTCTTTCATATCATAACCTTTTTTCTGGTTTCTGGGTTGCATCAAATGCACGCAATATAGTGCAAACACACTTCATTTGACGTTGCAATAACACTTAGTCTTAGATTGACGAATATTCCATCATCTGGTAATTGCAACGATCTGTAAGGTTTATATCAATAAACCGCTAGAGATAATGGCAACGGAAGAACATACCATGGGCTTAAAGGAAAAGAATACTCTAAACTCATTGTGAGTTTATCCACCCATAACCAAAAACCCTACCTGTAAATTCCATTTCATTTTACCCATCCAATATGTAGACTACATATGAATATACCCACCCCTACCTGTATCCTTCATTTGAGTTTACTCACTCCTACCAGTAATTTTCATCTGACTATACCTACCCCTACCTGTAATCTTCATCAGGGTTTAGCCGCCCTAAGGCTATCTGTAACATTCATCTGAGTTTAACCACCTCTACCTGTAATTTTCATCTGATAAATCTTTATCTGAGCTTACCCTAGCAAATATGTAATCTTCATCTAACTTTACCCACCTCCACATGTAATCCTCATCTGAATTTACCTACTTCAACCTGAAATCTTCATCAGAGTTTACCCACTCCCTATAGCTATCTGTAATATGCATCTGAGTTTGCCTATCCCCATCTGTAATCTTCACCTGAGTTTACCCATCTCTACCTGTAATCTTCATCAGAGTTTACCCACCCATAGGCTATCTGCAATATGCATCTGAGTTTACCCATCCTCATGTACCTGTAATCTTCATCTGAGTTTATCCAACCTCTACCTGTAATCTTCATCTGAGTTTATCCACCCCTACCTGTAAACTTCATCTGAGTCTACATACCCTTCCCTGTAATCTTCATCTGAGTTTATCCACCCCTACCTGTAAACTTCATCTGAGCTTACATACCTTTCCCTGTAATATTCATCGGAGTTTATCCACCCCTACCCGTAAACTTCATCTCCACCCCTACCTGTAAGGCTGTAAACTTCATCTGAGTTTACATACCATTCCCTGTAATCTTCATCTGAGTTTATCCACCTTACCTGTAAACTTCATCTGAGTTGACATACCCTTCCCTGTAATCTTCATCTGAGTTTATCCACCCCTACCTGTAATCTTCATATGAGTTTTCATACCATTCGTTCATAGACTTTGGGTTGAGTCTTCTTTCCTTTAATGGTTGAAGCATATATTGTTTATATTATTATATATAAATTGTTTGTATTACTGGTACTTCAATTACACTACTTTAACACGATACGTCCCACCCACCGCCCCAAAAATACCGGCTGAGGCACCAACCAAATACACTATCCGGGCCATTTACTGTAGTGTAACATTTCTGTGTTATTAAATGCTATATACTTCTACAAGCCTGGGTTAGCCTATCTGAAAATGTTATTCTCACGAGGAGGACGCTTACCGAGGATTCTTATAATCTTGAGGACATTTATTTTTAGGTGACGTGTTGTTATTTAAGGATATACCGGGTCATAGATTGTCCTATATACACACATTGACAAATTAGTAATTATATTGGTCTATGACGCACATGTCATTTTCAGCTTATGATAAACTATCTAATGTATTAAATGTTCGTGGGTTACGTAAACAAATAATATTGATTACTTATAAGTCAACCTATTAACTCACCGAGTCTTACTTACAGTAAAGGAGACTCTGCAAGATTCTAATATACATGGGTACATGTCTAACAAACAATTAACCTGATAATATCTAACAGGAGTAACAGTTAATGAGATGTCCTCAATACGTACGTATTTTGCGTATCGTTGTTCCATATGTATTAATTCAAATTAATGTTTTTTAAAATAAATATCGTCTACGCGTTACGCATCTGTAATTTGTTTTATCATTTTTGTAGGAGAGAACTTTTATTCAGTCTAATGTGCGAATTTATAATCAAGATACACTTTCAGGTCTGATAGGGTAGCCTACATAATACATATATCACGATCATTCCAGTGAAGAGATCATACACAACACAAAATGCAGGTCGAACTTTAAAATATAATCAGAAAAACTAAATCAGAACAAGAGGAAAATATGTGATGTATGATGAATAAAAGTCCAGATAGACCACTAATTATACTAACTGTTGAATTAGGATATTTAGCCATACGTTTTACTATAGCACTCAAAATTGAAGTGATACAGCATATAGTTTGGAGTATGATATCATAGGAGACGGCCTGACTGCTGTGCCCTAATAGTTGCGATATGTAACAAGATCCTCTCGAATATTTGCAGAAATAGTCATATTAAAAATATGCGGAGAAAATATTGCCAAGCATTAGGAAGATATATAGTTATCATACTCTTAACACTTGAGAGGCAATATGTTATTGTGGTACCACTTTTCAAAATACAAAATATTATTATACCTGCATTCATAATTCCATTGCACTTGCTTCTATTTTGCTTTTTCTGTTCCTTCCATAACATATGTTTTATTGTTTAGAAATACTTATATTAGGCCGGTAGCCCATACTTAAAATTATTTCAAGAGTCTCTGTTGCTGATATTTGTATTGACGATATTAGGAAGTCGAACCATCCTATAGACGATTTGATTTGGTACGCGAATTATTATACTTAAAAAAAAGGTTCTACCTAGAAGTCGAATATTGTTTTAATAAAGAAAATAACAAAAGACCAACGGACACTATGGTTTCTTCACTTATCACCCAACATCTTCATACCAATTTTGGCCCACATGTACTCACTATTACCTTACAGCAACATACCAAGTTACATACAATCTGACTTATGGTTGCGGAGTTTGGGGCTCATACAAATTTGGGCTTCAAAATGTTTAGCCTTAAAACCAAAATTTGGGTCCTAAATCAATTTGGAGACACTAAAAGTTGGGTTTCAAAAACTGGGCCCAAAGTTTCTTGGGCCCACATGGTCCAAAATGTACATACTACCACCCAACAACAACATACCAAGGCTATATATAATCCGACTTATGGTTGTGGAGTCACAACACTTTGAAGATTTTGGGCCCCAAAACCTTTGGCCTAAAAAACAAACTTTGGGTCCCAAAAATACACAATCATCATCAATTCAAACATTTCGACCTTTGACACCGTAACCTCATGGTGCATGATATCGGCACCAAAAACAACAGAGCACGTTTTCTCACTAAACCGAAATTCAAGCCAACCTGAATGCATTAGTTCATTTTGCTATAGTAAGGAACCAAGAACAACAATTTTGCAAACTGGTTCAATTAAAAATTATTTTATGTAAATATCTTTAAGTTAATTATTGAATACATCCTTTCTCCTTATTGTTGTAAATGTCTAGTAATTACTTTGAAGTTTTAACTATAGTAGAGGATGAAAGAGGTAGGCAAAATTGGACCTAATACACATTTTGCCAATGCTAAAATCGAGATACAGAGGATATTTCTCTGCATTTTTCTTTTGGGAATGATGTGATTGCTATGTAATCTGATAATAAGCAAGATGATGTTGCCGGTCGATGGCGATTAAAATGCGTGAAAAATATGTAGATAAAGATATCGCAGACACGTGATATTGGTGTGGTCGGCTAGATGAGTTGTAGGCCTAACGCTATAGCGAATGATTCTTGAACAATTTGCAGAGGAAATTTCAGTAAAATATATGAGTGGTATAATTGATGTCGCTAAAACCACTTTCGATACAATTAAAAACAGATGAAATTAGCGGCAAGTTAAAGTTGCGGCAAACTCCGAAGGGGAAACGCGGCCCCATTGTACTCACTGCTGGTGATACTCAACAATGACGCACATCCCTTCAACGAAACCTTTATGTGCAAATAATCCGGGACACATGATGGGTTGATTCCATTATATATATTAGAGGGGCATATTAAATTCAGCTACTTGGCTTGACTTAAATTTGGTCATTAACATTACTGCAATTTTACTACAACCATGACAACAATAATAACTTTGTTTTCTTCTTATGGGGCGGTAATTTGTTATAATCAAATCTTAAAACAATCGGAAGGTATGTTTTACTGTATGTCTAATGTGGACTGACTAGGCTTCATTTTCTTCGAAATACGTATGATGAAGACTCATCTTGCAGTTCTTTTCTAAGATTGTAGTTAAATCAACGTGACATTATGATGTTCACGTTGTTCACTTAAAACACGATATTATTTGTATGAGATATACGGTCAGGTTTACAACTTCACAGTAATAATTAAGAATCGAGTAAAACATGATCGGAAATGTATTTATATTGTGATTAACAAGCGTGTCCTTTGAAGAACACCATAAATCGTTTTAAGCATAGCACGAACATTGTTTATACAAATGAAGTTATGTCTGAAGTTTTGTAGTCGTAAATTAATAATTGCTCGACCTCGACGGATAAATTGCCAGAATATCGAATACAAAACGTTTACATTTTCTCAGTATTTCCGCAATAAGTGGACTTCTCTGTAAGCCAATACCATGCGTATCTTGTAAATTAAAAAGAAAGAAAGAAAAAAGTTTGAAATTAAGTCATAAAAATTCTATTCCAGATCCTGACGTTTGTTGTTGTAATGTATTTCACCGCATATATCACGAAAGCTCAAATGGTAAAACATTTGCATGAGTCCCAATCTTCAAATTCCACATCCTTGCTCAAAAACCTTCTCATTATCGACAAAGCTTCTTTTCAATTGTATATATTTACCTATATATTCGAATAAATATTAACTTCTTAAATTTTTAAATAGTAGCGTGCAATGTTAATGCTCAAAATTTCAATATAAAGCGCTTCATATGTTTCATGTGACTATTAGTAATAAATCAGCTGATTTAAGTTTAATATTTAAATTGAATCAATTTCTTAATTTTTTCTTATATATTTGTTATAAATTTACGCTCTTCAATGGGATGGGCTTAGGTTTTACACATATTGCATACATTGGGTGATCTACGGTGTCGTTGAAAACTTACGTGAATAGCTATTTGAGAATCAATGCATAACCATCGGGAAGTGCGAGAGTGTGGTACCATGGAGCTGGTAGGCCTATAGGCTATCTTAGTTTGAAACATACACTAACGTCGATGCTCTCTCATCTCTTTAATAAGCTACGTATAATCACTATAACACAATGTACGCATATCGATGATTAAATTGCCATAAACCCATTCTCTCACATGTTTCATAAAATATGATGTATTACAGATATGTGAACAGAATGGCAGCACAAACCAATAATAGGCAGACAGACAGGAGAGCGACAAACAGACAGACAGACAGACGACCAACATGGCAAAAGAGAGGTAAACGATGCCTATGAAATATTTTAGGACAACACATCGGGCATTTCAAGCCTAGCAAAAATGGGATGATTATTCCCGAATGACCATCCACCGTCACTAATCCTAATAATCGTCTACATTTCAATAAAATTCAGTTACGTCGATTTCTGCTGTATTTAATAATTACTGTACTTAGCACTTACGATGGCGCACAACTAAATCGACGATCTGAAAATAGCATGGTCCGACGCGGCATCCGTAGGCTGTTAAGCACGTGATAGCAATGTCTTCTCGAATTTTCGGGTAGCTGCTCGCAGTTTCAAGTCCACCTGCACCCAACTAAGTAACTTACGTAACTTAAATATTTTACTGAACCTATTGTAAAGCATTTCTGTGAGTGTGGACACTATAACCGTTACGACGTATGTACATTATCTTCTACACTCCTCCGTCGACTGAAACGGTCGAATCGGTACAGGG
>JAODAF010141894.1:0-17197 GCA_027574765.1 Molpadia intermedia | reverse complement strand
GAGTTACTCCAAATGAACAATGATTCTCAACTTTTAAATATTAGACCGAACTATTAACGATTAAACCCACTTCGTGTAATTTTCATTATTGTGGACTCTGCTGGAATCGGTTCCGAGTCCAGTTGCAGCCCATCCCGGGCCAATTCCGATTCCGGGACCTCCCATTCCGGGCCAATTCCGAGTCCAGGTAAAAACGGAATCGAAGCCGCGTTGTTTAAATTTTTAGACAGTTCTTTTAAACAGACGCTGTTTAACGGGTGAACTGAACAACTGATTTTTTTAAACAGCGTTTTCTCTGTGTACGCGAATTGCATTTAATTATTTAACAGAGAGATTGTGATGTCTGAATATCATTCTCGTGTCACTTTACTCCAAGTTGATAGTAATTTTGTCCAGTTTTTGAATTGGAAACTCCTTTCTTTTATGCCACTAGAGGGCCTGAAATAGAATAATAAAAACACTGTTTCATCTTTTAAGATATCATTATTTGTCTTCTTTCAAATTGATTAATAAATAAATCGCTAAATTCCTTCAGTTAATAAAATTTTAGATAGTAAATAGCCTAAGGACTTTGCTTGATTGTTGAAGAAGAAAAAACATATCACTCGTTACTCCAAATAATTCCATCGGGAGATCTCATCTCATACAGTATAGTCCTCCCAGTGCCGATGTAAGTATATAATACAGTCGGTCAGATGCGTTCCTGACATCCAGTCTGGACATCGAGTTCAGTTTAAAATAGGTGCACTACAATAGAACATAGAACCAAGTTGCCAACCATTATCTACAAATCTACATAACATCTAAATTTAACATGTCTAAGATTTTCATGACATTGCAAGGGTTATAAATTGTTAACAATTGTAAAGTTATTCGTAACGTTTTAGGTCAACTATAGGCAGCTATAATATCACTACACATTTTCAAGCCTGTTTATATTAAATAAACCACTACCGTACACTTCACGGCTCGTTTGTAGTGTCATAACTCATGTGTCTTAGTCGCAACAAAAACGACTCGAGTCGTACCCGAATTCGAGTTCCTGACTTTAGTTAACTGTACTTTATTACATGAGAGTATCGACGTCGATTTTGTTTATTCCTTGCCGGAGGCAAAAGGAATATATGCAATCATGATGGCGTATGTGTTTGTGTGTGTGACGCCCAGCTTGTAATCAAGCTAACTCAATAAGGCAACAGTGAATTAGTATCGTTCTTGGTGTGTAGGTCCGCCATAGTGAGTAGAAGAAAGCTTTCGATTTTAGTTTCAGTTGAAGGTCATTTAAGGTCAACAGAGGTCAAACACTGAAAACCTTGTAATCGGGCAAAATCAACAATGCCAACTTCGATAAACCTCATAGTTGGCACACAGCTTACCTTTGGTGAGTAGAAGAAGCTTTCGATTTTAGTTTCGGTTGAAGGTCAACAGAGCACAGAGGCATTCATTATCCATGAGCGAGTGCAGCATTATTTTAGTTTTAGATATGTAATCGACCCTTTTCGTACTTGGTATATAAGTTTGAATTAAGATGCCGCACTAATGATGTAAAAAAGTGGATATTACTCTATTCCAGTTATCACTATATTCAATTTCTCAGTATACTGCATATAATACAGTGTATTGTCCTCGTTTCTGCTACATATTTTGTGATTTCTTGCCAAAAGGTCGAAGGTATCTATGCAATCATGATGATGTGTGTATGTGTGGCGCTGATGTGTAAGTTGCCCATATTGATTTTGGTAGAGGTCAAATGTCAACAGAGGTTAAATTACAAAATCATTGTAACCAGGCTAACTCAATAATGTCAACTTTGATGAATCGGATAGTTGGCGTGTAGGTTGATTATGTTGAGTTAAATAATTTCTCATGTGATTGATAGATTTTAAATGTTATTTGAAGTCATCGGGGGTCAAATTACAAAAATAATTGTAGGCTATAGAGGCTAACTCAATGCCAATTTGGATTAATCTCGTTGTTGGTGTGTAGGTTGTTTATTTTGAGTTCATCGTGTGATTCGTAGAGGTCAACTATAATTTTGATGTCAAGAGAGGTCTAATTCCTGACACATTGCAAGTATACTAATACAATAATGCCAACTAGTAGTTCGTGCGTGGGTTGATTATATTGTTTACAAGAATTGCACATGGACTATAGGTCAAAGGTTATATGAGGTCAGCAGAGTTTATTACGAAATCATTTTAATCAGGTTAAATCAATAATGCCAACCTGGATTAATCTTATAGTTGGTGTTTGGTGTTGTTTATGTCAAGTACATGGACACTTTTGTGGTCAAAGTAATTGGATTAAATTGGATTAATCTTATAGTTTGAGGTCAGTAGAGGTCAAATTACAAAACAAACTGTCAAGTCTAGGTAGTCATATAGACCATGTAATCAGGGTATCTGTGCCAGCAATTCTGGCTAAAAACGCTTAGTTACTAATGAAGACATTGTACACAATCCATTTCTTGCTTGGTAGCAGTCAAGAAATCTCAATAATTGTAAAACTAGAAACTACAGCAATTTGGAAATGGTTACGGCAAGGAATCACAAAGCCTTTTCTTTAATAGTTATTATATCAACATGTTTGCGAGTCCGTACATTTTATGGTTCCGAAGACTTAGTTGTCTTTTCCTTTTATGTCAACAGAAATACACGGTAGACGGTCGTCAACATGACAATCATCTTACGTCTCCAGGGCCTGCCTTGGTCAGCCAGTTCGATGGATATCCGGCAATTTTTCTCCGGTCTCAGCATTCCTGACGGAGGGGTTCATATCGTCGGCGGTGAAACCGGTGATGTGTTTATCGCATTCGCTACAGATGAAGACGCAAGACAGGCTATGAGAAAACAGAGCCAGCCATTGAGTGGTAGCATAATTACCATTCTCCTCAGCAGCAAGTCAGAGATGCAGGAGGTCATCGCAAAGAGTCGTACTACCACCCAAAGTAGAAGAGATTCATTTCCATCTCAACCAACGAGTCAACAATCCCCGGTGGCTCAGATAACCCAATCTCCTGCATCTCCTGTTACCATGGTGGTTACTCAAGTAGCCGCTACTAATCCTGCTTATTTTCGGTCACCAGTTAGTTTGACATCTGAAAGAAATTTGGACAAAACTGGTGAAAAGAAGTCCAGTGATCCCGCCGGTTACGGTAGTTATTTGGCTAGTGACAACTATGCAAACTATGGTTATTCATATGAACGGTCACAAGAAAGCAGTCTAGGCGGTTCATTTGGGGACAATACACCCATGACAATACTAGCAAAACCTCACGACGTGACTCAACAAAGTAGCAACGTCCGTGTTCAAACTCCTACCGATCCGTTGTTGACCGCTTCTGACACTCTGAAACCAACCCAAGGCGAGCATGCCTATGGAACGGCCTATGGATATGAACATTATATTAAAGATCAACGATACATGAATCAAATTTTTGAACGTGATCCTCGCCAACAAGCTGAACCAAAGATACCACCAACCCAGGAAAAGGTAGCCGATGCAGCTCCGGAACGTGATGGTGAAGCGCGTGATGTAGGATATCCAAGTGGAACATACGTTTCAGGTGATGCGTCATACGTATCTCACTCTCGCCCCAATAGACAATGGCAAACACATGTGAAAGGTGTATCAAATTTCGAATTGCGCACAGACAGTCAGCCTGATTGGGCTGCTTTTGAGAAGGACACTCCTGCTCCAACTGTCAGCACATTGAACACTACAATAAAGGACACTGCTCCGAACGCACAGACCCGCACACAAATCGAACAATTTAAAAGTATTCCACCCATTCCTGACAATTTGGTAGAGCGTCTTCGTGATGTATTTCCATTGACGGGTCTTGGCAAAGTTGGTGACACTGGAAAAGCTCAAACAACACCCGATACTAAAATTTCAAAATCTACACCACTGTTAGAGGTGCCTGTTGTGACACCCTCTGGTATGGAGTATTCTTCAATAGCGTTTCAAAAATCAGTACCACAGAGATTCTCAGCCCGCGAACAACAAAATATGCCATACAGAGTGCAACCTGATCAATTAAAGCCGTCATTTCCCACAACAAGGGATGATATCATATCCCGTGCTCAAGGTCAATACGCAAGAGTGCATGAAAAGCCACGCGAGGTCCCACCACAAGTACAACGGGCATTTCAGACCAGCATAATTCCCGAACATGAAACTAAACCTGCCACGAGTAGAGCGTTGCGCGATCCAAGGTCACAAAATCGAGCACCATCACTGTATCCGAGCTCATCTATTGCTAAAAAGACACCAAGTCATGGGACCTTTGCTAAAGACGCACCACAGCGTGTGGCCCAACATGACACCCATGACCCGGAGGATGAATATTATGAAGACCCAGCATTTCCTGGGAGGCCTCTTGGATGCGATGAGGAACGTTCTGAACAAGTGGAAAAAGATAAAGATGTTGGTGACTGGTTTAGCCATCCTTCTCAGCCATATAAAGCTCCTCTTGAACAAAAATTGGATCCAAAGTTCCATGAGCAATCTATGGTATCAAGATTTGATGAAAACTATCACAGCTTGGAAAAACATTCCCAAGGTGGACTTGACACACCTGAACATTTTGCAGAGCAGTTAGAATCGAAGCGCAAAGATTTTGATAACAGAAATGATGGCTATGATCGTTCAGTTGAAGAAACGAAAAGGCGCAGATTTGAACAACGGGTCCCAAACGCTCCAGGGGCGTTTGGCAGAAAACCTCCACACGAAACTAGAGATCATTTTGAAATCCAATTTGGTAGAAGAGAAGAGGATCAGTTCCCTTATCCTATGGAAGAGAAACAGTTTCCGTTTCCCATGGAAAACCGTGGATTTGATAAAGATGGAGATTTTGGCAGGAAGCAAAGGACTAATCGTACAAATGAGGATAATTTCAAAGATCGAAGCCGGCATTTTGATGATCCAGTTAATTATGACCTCCGTGAACATGACGAAGTACCCCGTCCTTTTCCTAGAGGACAAAAGCTTGATGAAGGAAGACCAATTTCTGGACCTGCTTTCAAAGGGAACATGGACAGAGGTTTCAAAAGATTCCCACAGCAGGAATCTGGCCAACGCCAACACGGTGAACCATCGCTTGGAGGCTCCGTTCCCCTGCCTATCACTATGATGGAAGACGTGGTGGTACTCGATGGACTTCCAATTGATTGTGAAGAAGGACATATCATAGATTTCTTTCGTGGATTATGTATCGTCAAAGGTGGAGTTCGCTTGCAAATTGACACAAAGTCTGGTATGAAAACAGGTCGTGCATTGGTTAAATTTCAAACTTCTATCGATGCAGCTGATGCATTACAAAGAGACCAATATATCATGAATCGTCGCCCTATCGCCATTTCAAAGTGTCCATTAGAAGAATGGAAAGCTGCTACAGCAGGTGGAGATGTTAGCCGGCATCAGCCTAGTGGTCAAAACGCCCAACAAAGTTTTGGCCCCATCCTGCCTGTAAATAAGAGTGGACCACGACCATTTATGGCAAGAGGATCCAAGCCATTTGAAGGTAGAGGACCACGACCTATTATGGGAAATACCCCCAATTCAAGAATGGAATGGAATGGAATGTTCGAAAAAGGAACTAGACCTATGTTAGCAGAACCACCTAGACCTAGGTTAGCAGAAGCACCTAGACCTAGATTCGAAGTACGACAAAGACCTATATTTGAAGCTAGACCAAGACCAATGTTTGATGTTGGGTTCAAACCAGATTTCAAGCCTGAACTTCGTCCTAGGTTCGGCCATGACAGGACAAGTGACACCCCTCACATGGAGCGGTTTCCAAACACACACCCCAGGCAGCGGTTTCCTAATAATGGTACTCCAGACGCACCATTTCGTGGAAGGGAAAGATCGCCTCCTAACGAAGAACATACATGCTTAGAACTAAAAGGAATTCCTTTTGATGCCACAACCAAAATGATAGTAGATTTCTTTGAAGGCATTCAAATTGCACGAGGTACTGTTTTTGTTGAGCGTGGATTGGATGGAAAGGTCGTTGGCAGAACTTATCTTGAAATTTCTGATCCTGCGCAGCTTGAATTAGCTCTTCGGCAGAATGGAAAAACATTGGGCAATCGATCGGTGGATGTCTCAAAAATCCCTCACCAAAAAATGCTGCAATATATTGAAGAGGCAGAAGTAAGGATGTCAGCGAGATTTGGAAACATACGAAATGGACCAGCACCATCTACCCGTCCACCTGTCATGGATGAGAAACCCGGGCGAGGACGAGAAGAGCGTTCTCACCACGGTCGTGATAGGGACCGTGATCGCGAACGGGAGGGTGATCGAGAACGGGAGGGCGATCGAGAACGGGAGGGCGATCGGAACCGTGATCGAGAACGTGATCGAGAACGGAATGGTGATCGGGATCGAACTAGAGATAGAGACAGGAGTCGTGACTCAAATAGAGAACGTGACAGAGATCGGGAGAGAGGACGTGATAGAGATCGGGAACGTGATCGTCGTGAAAGGGGTCGTAGTCGAGATAAGTCACGAGGTCAGGATCGAGACCGAGGAAGAAGTTATGACAAAGATAAGAAGAAAGACGCTGAAAAGAAGACTGAAGAAACTAAAAGTAAGACTTCCAGTAAGTCAAAGGAACTAAAGAAACCAGAACCTGAAAAACCTACACCAGTATCTACAGCCACAGCTGACGACATTCAACCTACCATTTCCAAAATCGCATCTCCTTTGATGTCAATAAAACCCAAGCAAGTAATTGATGATCAGGTGAAAGTACAGCAATCACCGCCACACATCGGTCGTTTGCCTTATGGTCGTGATACAGATATTAGGCCTAGAAGAGAAGGATTACTTGGTACAAAACCTGCATCAATCCAGCATGTAAATGCGCAACCGGACCAAATTACAACCGCAAGATCACCTCAGACAGAGAAAACTGTTAACACCAGATCAGAACGTGTGACAAACTCGCCTTCCAACAGATCTGATAGAATTTCTGAAATAAAACCTTCCCAGATGACAGATTCTGATGTGACGCCACCACCACTTGTGATTGACAGTTCGGAACCAACGAACAAGCAAAATATTTCCCCACTTTTGCCTTCGCCCGACGGATCTAAAGATAATATGACGGTCTGTGTCGCAGTTCGCAACATACCTTATTCTGCTGGAGAACACGACATTTTTCAGTTTTTTAATGGCTTGTCGATAGCTCCAGACGGTATTCATATGAATCGTCTTCCAGATGGTAAATTTAATGGACAAGCGTATATTGAATTTACAAGTGTTGATGAGGCTAAACAGGCGATGATGAAACGACACACGTTGATGGCTGATAGAGTAGTACAGATGTCTCTAGTTACTAAGTCGTCAATGAATACAGTCATTGAGTCAACGCAGTCATCGTCATCTGGAGGATCTAGATCAGGACCAATTCTACCCGTAGGACCCAGGCCAGCTAGTTTTTCCCCAGGGCAAAGGTTTGGCGGTCCCACACCGCTTCTTCGTCCACGTGCTCCTAGACCCGGTCCAAGACTGGGAACCCCATCCATTGCCGGTGGCCGTACATGTACGATCTTTGTTGGCAATATGAACGAAATCGTCAACGTAGGGATGTTGGGGGGGCTATTCACCGAATACGCAGTGATGCCAGGTGGCATTCGTATTGGCATTGACCCGACAGGACGTCCTCTGGGAGAAGCCAAAGTGGTATTACAAAATCGTGACGAGGCCATACGAGCGATTCGTGAGCTGAATGGAACACTACTTGCCGGTCGACGAATTCAACTGAATATCATGTAAGTCACTCGTTCTGTAAGAACACTTTTGGGTTCCGATGCCGAAATTTATTGATGCAGTGTGTATGTGTGGGGCCGGACTCCTGTTTGTAAACACATTTCACCAAACACATGAATTATCAACTGCATACATGACATGCATATTATTGTTATTGTATCTGTATTGTAAGAGGGGCTTTAATGTATAACCAGATGTATCGGTATACTCCCAAACAGTCAATAGCACTAAAAAATGTTCGATTATGTTCATAATGGGTATGATGATTGTGTTCATTTATGGTAGGTGGTAGGTCAATGTCATGTGCTGAAATTCAAGTTCAGTAATATTCATGCACGAGATACATTTAGTGGTTATATTTAGTTGTTACTGGTTCTGATGCCGAAGGTAGCATCGGAACATTTGTAGTCTAGACCGGCGTGTGTGTATATACATGTCAATATCTTCACAACTGTATGTTGATATAGCTTCATACTTGATGTGGTTGATGTTAGGTACATGCTTAACCATATCCAATTAACCATAACTAATTATATATAATTTATTAATATTCATGAGTGGGTAGGGCTTAATCCTGAAAAAGCTTGTTAAGATGACTCAAGAACATGATCTTTTAATATACTTGATATAGGATATTTATTGACCATAGTGGGTAGACAATTTATATTGTGTTTTGGTGTGCATGTTATGAATAAATGAGTGGGCAGATTAAAAGTAGCTTTAACACAACTCAAGAATGAGATACTGGGTCACTATAACAATTAAGTAACATCTGGTATTACAACATTCCTGGTACTTTGGCAGACAATCTAAATCATCCTTTAAGACAATAAAGTTGAAATCCTTTCCAATAAAGAGTATTGTTGCACTTGCCGGCAGCTGTCATTAGTGCTTTTGGTATCGGAACCATTAAACGTTTTCGTTTTCTGGTTTTATAGACTTGTCAGGCCGCGGAATCGGACTGGGAGACATTTGGGGGCCGTACCATTTAAAACAAAAAGGGGCCTCCCCTATCAGTTTTTAACCAAGTATCTTACAAAACACCTATGATCTTACATGCAATAAAATATCTTGTGGACTACACCGCAAGCTATATAATAATTAATGATTATACGACGTGATAAAATCATTCGAAGGTTTGTGAATAAAATAAAGCAATACAATTATTTATTTTTATCAGCTGGTTGGAGGGCCCATCGTCTTGGGTGTTGGGGCCCTTGTGTCAGGGCACATAGACCAGTCCTACTCACGAACCAGTAAATTAACTCAATGTTTGGAATGGGTTGTTATTAATATGGTTGCACAAATAATAAAAAAATCACAGCGCAGCGATATGTTGTAGCATAATGACGGTTGGGGGAGCTCGAAAGACAGATTTATAAAATGTGATTCTCTCCCTCGATTCAATCGATCGATTCCTTTATTTGGATTAATTGTGGTTGCCCTGGTAACTCTGGTGTGTAACCTTTTGATAGTGTATCGCTGTGGACAGGCTACGGCCTTTATACTGCTTATTGTAAATGTTACAGTAATATACTGAAAAACATTTACTGCCAGTTTGAAGGTGAATGCTACTGTAAACTTTACAGTAAATTACTGGCAACTCTGCTTCCAGTAAATTACTGTAAGTTTTACAGAATATTTATCATGGTGTACCGTTGCGCGCACTGGGTGTTAATGTCTCTTTGAGTAAACCATTGTGCATTATTATTGATAGGAGTTGCCATGTTTTTATTTTACAGAACTTCATAAATGCGGTGAGCTGGGACTACTCGACATATCGGATTCGGCATTTTACCGTACTGTTTCTTATTTGGCAGCTGAAGAAAATATTTCTAATACAACCCCATCGCATGGTATTTCTCCAGTAGTGTTGGAACACACAAAGATTCGTTCGTTTCTTCGTTATTTATTCGTGAATTAAATGTAAGGTGATAACGCTTAATTTAGAAGGAAATAATGGACTATAATCTTGTGAAATCCATGTATAGTCCCAAACGCACAGATACAGCCTACTACATCTCTCGTGTTTACATTGTTTGTCATTGTTTCAAAGCTGGGAATGATGGAAACACTCGATATATCAGTAAAAATACGATACTAGTAAAAAATCACGAAGAAATTACCCGTATTTCACATGTCGCACAGATTGCTGTGGAAAAATTCAAGCCTGTTGAAACTCCATGCCATAGATCAAAATACAGGTACACATCACTGCCCTCGTGGTTGCATTGTTGTCAATGTTAAATAGCTGGGAATGGTGAAAAGCTAACGTACGAAATAATATTAATAAAGTTCAACAAAATCGCCAGGATTTCACATATTGCACAGGTTGCTGGTTTTTCAAAAGACCAGATTCAACCTGAGGTATTTTTACAAAAGATTGATTAAAAGTACTAGGAGGTACCGTATGTCATGGAAGGACATGAAATTATGTAATGACACAGGTGTATTTTATTGTTACATATTTTAGACCAACCAAAGCTTTGTATAGTTTATTCCAGAAAAGGGTTTCATTAATTGTTCGTTAATTATTTGCTTTGATAAATAATTTATTGTGACATCATTACAAGTTAGGTATGGACTGAAAGGGTTTCTACAGAACTTCTCTAGAGCGATGCAGCTGATATACATTTGAAAAGAAAGAAATGTTTACTATTATAGTCTACTTTACATGGCCTAATCGATATCAAAGTTATGTTCCCAGTGGTCCACGGACGACGTACCAATGTTCAAAAGGGTTCTAATCTATATCGACGATTGGTCGAAGGGCCTGGAGATTGGGAGATGTAGGCCTACATAAACGGGCAGGTAAACAGTAGCCCGGAAAATGTATCACGACCTCAAACCCTAGGCTTGTAAATTTGACAACCTTCACCGGGGCCTGTGTATATGTTTCCTCTATGCACACTTCTCAATGATACAACCCTGATTACACATATGTGATAGCTACTGGTAAACAAGATTAGCCTATACTTAGGGCATTTAAAATATTTAGAGCATTTAAAGGCACTGTATATATGCAAATGTATATCGAACCGATGTTCGATGATTAAGAAATGTATAGGGCCAATCAAAGGACAATTTTGTATATAAAGAACATGTTCGACACTGAATCTGTTATCGATTCACATGCATTTAGTTGATTGTTTTGTCGTTGCTTCAATTTTTCTATTTTAATTTAATTCGTGAAGGGATGCCAAAATTTATTATGTATTTTGAAAAACGTTTTGCTCGGTAAGTCAGAACCAAGGTAATAGTGGTATGGAGTTTAAATCTCAAATAATTTTCTTTGATTCAACTATCATTCGATAATTTGATAGCATATAGATGTTATTCACGTGACGTCATTTTCTTTCGGCAGCTGAAATTGTGCGCGCAACAGTAAAGTGACAGTAAATACAGGAGTTATTTGGCTGTTTGTGCACGTGGTATACGGCGCGCGCACCTGTCAAGCCAATAGTCAGTTTCCTACGCTTAATACAGTGTGCGCCTAAACACAGCATTTTAACTGTTTGCAGGACAGATAAGTAATTGAGCATAAATTCCACAATCAGTTGTTTATTTCTAGATCATGATTATTCAGTAGGCGATTAGCGTTTTAAGGTTAGGGTTCGCTAACTCCTAACCATAATCATCTCAACTAAAATGAGCAACTGTGAATTGGTTAACATTTAGCCTCAATTGCTTCTCTCCTGCAAAAAAAACCAAAAGAAACACGCTGCTGTAGTTGAACGATGTGACGTCACTGCAAGCCCTTTATAGATTCAGAAGTAGGCTACATTGTTGAGTGTATAGTGTTTTATATGATGTGTTTATTGGTTTCATTGTACATATTTTTTAACTTTCACATTGTGTTAAACGAACAAGAACCGTAAATCGCTTTGTAAATAAAAAACGAATGTTCATAAGTTGGAAAAATTTCTACTTTCAATGATTTTTCGGTTAAATGCAAGGACGACTATTTCAAGTTTACTTTCTGGTGGGACCATTGCAAAGATATAATTTACGCAGCAGTTAGGTAAAGTTGCAACCCCCCTCCCTCTACGTGGTTTTATGAATCGTTTCCCAAGGTTATACATGCCTGCTTTCCCCTCAGGGCAATTGTTTTATGAAATCATCACTATTACGCGGCTGGCAAGTCTTGTGTGAATACAGATAATGACAGTCAATATCGACCGGTGTGACATCACATTTATGCCCAGCGTATAGTGTAAACCCCATGTGTTGAATGGCCGGACCGCCGGAGACCAGACTAATGGATTATAGAGAACCGGATATATACGGTATGGACCCACGAGAGCACCAGCATTGAAACTTATGCAATCAATTTGACGTGTGTTTCCCCGCGCGCATCTCATGCATGTTAATGAGAATACAGGGCTTGATGTAACCTTTTAAAAATTATAATATTTCTGTGACATCATATTTCACTTAAAATTAATTCATGACAAAAAGAAGGAAGAAAAGGGCTAGAGAAGGCGTAATTGAACAACTTGCATTGTAACCTAAAAGAAGAAACACTTATATAGTTGTATGATATATAACCTTTATAGCAACTCATTTGCAATTGAAACCGTGGACGGAAACTCTGGAACTCCCAAAATAAATTGAAACATACAGGAAATATGCATATTATTATTGGTTCAGAAATAGGCAGGCGAAGAAAACATTCTTGCGTTCGAGGGTGAGGATACGCTAACTAGTAGGAGTGATTTTGAGGTCGCCCTTCAACGGGTGGTCCATTGTTTCCATACCTATGCACAGCTTACATGCTGTTTCTGGACTTCGATTCTTGGTTTGAATTCAGTAAATAACTGATCGTAAGATTGCATTACCAATACTATTAGATACCATTTGTATAATAACGCCAAACACAAACGAATAATTTTGGAAGAACCAGATAAAACCTACATGAAACATTTCTAAAACGTTTATCGATGATTTTTAGCACGCAAACAGACCCAATGCAATTCGTTTTTGGTTGAGAAGCCGAAGGCAGCATCGGAATCTACGCAGTCAAGTTGGCGTGTGTGTATGTGTGTGACACCTAAGCTTGTAAACACGATATCTTGGACAAGTTGGATTGGTATAGCCTATATATCGGCCATAATGAGTACATTGTCCCTATTGCTTTGGTGCGGGTCTCGTGAATATTCATGAGTAAACAACTAACGATTACACAATAATTGATTATAGTAATGGATATCGTTCAGGTATAACTGTGAGTATATATGTAGGACTGTTTTGTCTTAATTCCAATACTCAACGTCGCGAGTTTGAGCAGTTGGGAGTCGACACCAGTATCCAACTGGCTGATCCACCCAAGCCTAATATATATAGGCTATATTTTTGGTAGGGGCCGTGGCTCGTACGCCATTGATTTGAGAGGGTGGTTGTCAAGTATCTTTGTGCCGATGGGGGTGGTGGCAGAAATCTATACCCGGTAGCGCCGACGTTCCGCCCCCTGATTAAATAACTACTTCCACCACAAATTGGACAAAGGGCTCCTATATGGGGTAATATCTTATTATTCTAAGCAGTGGCAAGGAAACCAAATGAGGATACTACGCAACTAATTTTAAGAGGGTGGTTCACAAGTATCATTGCGGAGGTCCATCCTAGCACCCGCTAACGCCCACGTTCCTCCCCATGGTCCACAATATTATTAATTCTCACAAATGGGGCAAAGGGTCCATAATGGTGTAATTTCGTCTGATTCTAAGCAGTGGTGTAGCCAGGACGTAAAGGCGTGGTTTTCAAGCATCTTTGCAGGGGCGGAGTGGAATTGGTCGACACCAGCAACCTAGCTTCTTAACCCTAATGGTTACCTCGGGGCTCACTTGCAGGCAGCGCCTACAACGTCTGTTGGGGCAAGCTTCAACTTCGTGCCCGAACTTCGCATACCCAGGAAACCAAGAAATGCTCCTTCAGTTCTACCCTTTTGAAGGGTCATTGGGTGGGAGTGGATGAACAGATTCATTTTATCCAAGTGAATGTTAAATGACAGTGTTTCCTGGTCCCCAACATGGGCTGAATTTAACCCTGAAAGTGTGACTCAGATAATGGCGCCATAGCGTTATGAAAACGAAACGACGACGCAAGCCCCTTTTGGGGTCCATGGGCGAATCGACATGGTCCATAACAACAGAACACAAAAAAGGAGAAAGAACAACTTCGGGATACATAATAAATCTATTTCAGTATAACTTTGTAACCCTAAACCCATGGCCACTGTCTTCTATAACGATCTGATACTGTTCCACAGGGTACATATTTCATTTAAATGTAACTGCATTTACACTGAATATAGAGTCACACACATTATAAAGATTTCCTTTTTGTATCGACCTAAATCACACGCATGATGATGTTATTTTTACGCAGACATATACGTATTACAGAGGTCTATATCGGTGTATAGTTGGCTGTAGTTTAACCAAGTTCTTGCACTAGGTGGTTGTTACTGAGAATTACATTCGGGAGCCTTTACGTGTTATTTTATATTGTGGTTTAATCGACTCGACCAACAAGCCATTAGCCCAAAATACGTAACCAACATGTTAATATCTGATGGTTATTTTGCACTATTTTCTGATTAACATCAGAAACCTTTTATATTATCGTATTGGTGAAGTATACATCTACCAAACTGTCCGTATTCTTGACTCGACCAACTAGTCATTTGCCTATTATAAGAAGGTAGAAACACAACCAAGAATCTGATATCTGATGCTTATTTTGCCACACACTATTTTCTGATTCATATGATAATCCGTATAACTATAGCTTACATTGAAATATTGGAGAAAGATATCTCATATTGCTTCTATCTGGGTGTTTACGCATTTTGGGGTGAATTACTGGACAATGTAAAATGAGTATTACTCCTATGCTGCTATACAAATCATAAGTCAGGACCTATACCTTTTTACATCTCGGATTAAATAATAATAGGTCACATTTTGTATAGTTCCACCAATTGGCCTCACATTGATAACAAGGTATGTCATTCAGTCATTTATCCACTAACGTTATCCACACAATAACTATACTCATAGACAAATCCTCGGTTCATATATGATATATATATCATCAATCAATTTATATCAGTAGTGTAGATCAACCTAATCAAATGATCAAACCGGAAGTGGGCCTTCCGTCCAAATAAAGGTGCCCCACATTACTGGCAGTAAAGCCATCCACTGTCTTTCTTTACGAGGTGTCATCACACTTCGATTCGCCCACAGATCTGAATCATACTCGGAAGATCATCTAATTAAACCCGAGATCTCATCAGAAAACTTGTAACAGCGAAGGGAAGTTCCCGTCGTGCTGAAACCTATCAAAATGATG
The DNA here is from genome assembly GCA_027574765.1 of Molpadia intermedia. Taxonomy (NCBI): domain Eukaryota; kingdom Metazoa; phylum Echinodermata; class Holothuroidea; order Molpadida; family Molpadiidae; genus Molpadia; species Molpadia intermedia. The sequence continues at coordinate 2,059 of JAODAF010141894.1, read as the reverse complement.
TTTGTCGATTACACAAAACATTATTCTTTCACGGAATTGTTGCAGGGGAATTTATCGAAATCGACGTTCGTGAATATCAGTGGGCAATAAGTAAAAGGATGAACGAAAGAGAAAAGTATCAAAGATCACTGAACTGTAAACAAAATACCGTTTAAAAGCCAAATTTGCAATTACATTCTAGTCCTGATACTGATTGACAATATCACGTTTTTCAATCAGCGAACTCTATTATGGAGCAAATAATTGGATTGAACACGTGACATTTAACAGTAATCCATTCCTTTGGATGTTTCTAGAAATAACAAAAAGAAGAGAAAGCACAAATGTTGATGGAAGCAATTAAATATTAATTTCTCCCACCATGACATTTGGTGACCGAACTTGGACCCCCCCCCCCAAGAAATAAAATTCAAAATAGGGTTTTTAAATAGTTTCAGTGGCTAAAGGCGTGCAAAAGAATAGCTAATATGGCACAATGTCAGTTGTTGAACCATCTGGATGGCCTCCAGAGATTATTGAAACCATACCTATTTGATATATTCCAATACAAAATAATTAAATGCAATTAAATATGGTGTGGGTGGGTATTACCATGAAAACCGTGGGTTTAACACGGGTATCTAACATGGAGGGGAGCGGACCTACGCAGTCGTAGGATGCATATTAATTAAGCTTCACCCATGGAGAGCACTAGCTGATTATTACTGATAAGATATGTATCATTGTCAATACTAGTGTAGGAGGATATACATGACCAAATGACATTCAATAGAAACCCTCCTCGAAAAGTCAAATGATGAGGTTTAATAGCCATTACATAAACGTATCCACACGTGACCTTTTAATGCATTCATACACTACTACATAAACCAGCCGTTTTCACTGCACACAAAATATTGGATTGTCTTGAATCAAATGTCATCAAGTAGAAAATGGCAAATATTTTACGTTTTTATGCCAGAAGTTCCATCCAAATAAAATGGGAGAGTCTTTATATTATAATTGCCCTGTAGTAATGTATAAAATGTATTATTTTGTACTGAGAGAATTATACTCTACATTACCGAACACAATAAGAAAATTACAATAATTTTCTATTGGAATTCGCAGTCATTGGTTATTAGGTAATGTTCATGGTAGTGGTCATGGACTTCTTGCAAAATACTAACTGGAGAATGCAGGTACACCCTTGATTCAATATCATGCAACCTTACAGTCTCTGTTAAAGATACACGCCCAGAATCTCAATAAAAACATTTTAAGAGTTATTATTATACCTATTATTAGGTATTATTAATACATATTAGCCTATTTCAATTCAATGCCACAGAATGGATATATGAGCAGAACCCAATCCAGCCTTTAATTTAAGAACAAGAGCCCAACGGCACTATGATTCCTTGCTTAATGGAATATCAACATTTCAATGAAGTATTTTATGTCATCACTCATCCCCCAATATCCTCAGTTGCTTTGGGCCCACATGGTCCAAATATGGTTGGGCTCACATGTACCCACTTACGGAGTTACATCACTTTGAAGATTCAGGCCCAAAATGTTTAGCCTAAAAATCCAAATTGGGGTCTTAAGAACAATTTGGAGACCAAAAAAGTTGGGTCCAAAAATTGGGCCCCAATGTTTTTGGGGGCCCACATGTACCTACTACCAACCGACAACAACATATCAAGTTTGCATACAATCCGACTTTAATGGTAGTGGAGTTACAGCACCCAACAAATTGTGGCCCCAAAAAGTTTGGCCTAAAAACCAAAATTTGGGTCACAACTTATATACAAAATTACACATTTGGGCCAATTTGTTTTGGACCTAACAACATCATACCAACTATGGACAGTTGCAGAGTTAAATCAATTCAAAAATTTCGGCCATTACCCCGTAGCCTCATTAATATGCATGATATTGGCATCAAAACACACTTGATGCGTACGTTAGGGTTAGGTTTAGTCCCAGGTAAGCGTAATAAAATACATTTCTGATTGTGGCGAAATGTAGAAATGTATGCCGAAACGCTTAGTAGCGATGGAAATGTCACCAGTTT